>JAIPRK010000773.1:0-136703 GCA_025469195.1 Chaitophorus viminalis | reverse complement strand
TATACGAATAACGATTCTGAACGGAGTTAATATGTTTGTCTAAAATGTGTATATAATAATATAGTATTTTATATTTAAATTGAATTATAATGCAATTTCGTAAAAATTTAAATTTCAAACAGTCATACAATTTTTTTTTTAAGTCCGGTAGAATTTTTTTTATATATTTTTGAAGATTAGCTTATGGACATCCTAGTGTCAAAATTTTGAACCTTAAATATAAACAGAAAAAATTTTATGAATTTTCAACTACAAAATAACTTGCAAATTATCGCGATTTTAACATATTTTATACAAATTTGAAATTTATGGGCTTATAAAAAAAATTTGAGTGAAACGATCTCCGATATTTTTTAGTGACGATAAGTTAAGCTTATTATAAACCTTTTACTGCCCAAAAACGTGATGATAGACACAAAAATAAAAAATAATAAAAAAACACACATCATTGTAAAACCAATAGATTCCATCAGTCCGTTCAGAATCTAAAACAAAAAAAATTGTATGTATACTTTAATATATTATGTATTCAATGGCTACCAAATTCAATCAAATAATACATATTTTTCCAGAGTATAATATAACATAAAATGTAAAAATTATTTCATCGGTGATTAGTAGATAATCAATAAGATATTTCAAATATTTTGCAAACAAATATTTTGAATTGATAAATAAATTTTAAAATTTAAACTTATTACGTTGCAGTATTTGATTATATAAAATTATTATATTTTATTATTATTATTATTATTATTATTATTATTATATTATATTATGATTATTATCAATAATAATAATAAATTTAGTCTAAAAACCAACTTTTTTCTAACCTTTGCCACATCATTACTTATGCATTATAAATTATAATCAATATTTTCAAGTTATATTCGAGAGTATTATAATTTTCCATAGAAATATAATTATTATGTATTTGCAATTTTAAATTTTGTTGGTGAACTATAATGATTATAGTAATTAAGCTCACAGTTAAATGTAATTTACAATTTAACTATAAACCTAATATCCATAATAAGACCATAATAACAATATTAGTATACAATCAGTCTAGTGCTCCTTTAACGTTTCAAAAGTCAAAACCTGTAACATAAATTGCAACATAATTATAAGATCAAATAAATGTATATTATTTCCATAATGAAAATAATATACTTAACTTATGTTAGTTTTACAATATCCATATCAAAAAGCTCGAAATTTTTGTATTCATCTTTATTTAAATAATAATAATAAACAAACTATAAATAAAATCACTAAATGTCAAATAGCAAACATTATAATAGAAATTATTTATTCTAAAATTAATTACAATATTCTTATGAAATAGTATAAATATTTGATCTTTCTAACGATTTTGAGTTATTAATTCGCACACCATGATACTAAAAAATATACATTCAAAATAAGCGTTTCAAAATTAAATTTTCTTAACTCTATCTCGTATGGACTTTGTTTTCAAAAACCATATATTTTTCAACATGCAGTGAATTATATCACTATATCATATTATATGAAATTAGTAAAGTATAAGTATATGGTATAACAGAAAATTCCAAGAAGGTGGTGTGGAAAACACACATATTGTGTCGTTATATTGACAGTTTAAATTATTGTTCAAGACGCCATATCTAAGCAAAATCACAAACCCAAAAGTATCTCGAAAACGTGTACAACAATAACACGTTTTTATGTAGTGATATCACACTTACATTCACGTGATACATATTATGTGTGTCAATGTGATTCCTTAAACAGTGATACAGACTATGGACTACGGAGGACTGTTTATCTGTGTATGTGATATTTATTTATTTATAAACGTTTTATTGAATAAGTTCTTCAAATACAAAATAGAATGGATCTAGAACAACCAAAAAGGAGAAGAAATCAAAATTTTACATAAAATTAATATTTGGTTTTACATGTATTGTTGCTGAAACAAAAGAATGTGACACATGTAATAATGGGTTAAAGTTTTAATATATAGATAAAATTCTCGTTCTTAGATCTTTCCAATATATTATAAGTTTTAAAATTAAAAAAAAACGGGTGGGCCTCGCTTTGCTATACAGTTGGGGGTGGAGTGTACCTCGTTTATAGGATAGGTCATTATTACAATGGATTTATTAAATTTGAATGCAATGATAGATATCATTGTTTACGAATAAAGATTCTTAACGGAGTTAATATGTTTGTCTAAAATGTGTATATAATAATATAGTATTTTATATTTAAATTGAATTATGATGCAATTTCGTAAAAATTTAAATTTCAAACGGTCATAAATTTTTTTCCTTTTGGTCCGGTAGAAATTTTTTTTATATATTTTTGAATATTAGCTTATGGACAAACTAGTGTCAAAATTTTGAACCTTAAGTATAAACAGAAAAAATTTTATGAATTTTTATCTACAAAATAACTTGCAAATTATTGTGATTTTGACACATTTTATACAAATTTGAGTTTTATGGGCTTATAAAAAAAATTTGAGTGAAACGATCTCCAACATTTTGTAGTAACAATAATTTGAACTTATTATAAACCTTGTATTAAATTTTCAAGAGCATTCGGTCAGTCAATTAAATTTTATAGATGTTTAAAAAAAAAAATTTTACAATAATCGAAAATTTAAATTGTCTATAAATAAGTCAAAGTATGTCAAAATACTTTGAAAGTTTAACCATGTATAGAGAAAGCCAATATAAATTTTTGGTGAAAATTTCAAGTTGTTGTGATTTTTGGTTTTTGAGTTAGAGCATTTAAAAAAAATGTATTTTGTAAAAACGTGATTTTACGTAAAATTTCCTGTTTTTTCGCTATTTTTTTTTCGTTATTTTAAAGAAGTATTGAAAATGTTGGATTTTTAACTTGCCCAAGTACCATATATATTCACTTTCCTTTCATAAAAGTTGCTGTTTAAGAAAATCGAAGCGTTTTTACTGCCAAAAAAGGTGTCAGACACAAAAAAAAAAAACGCACATCATTGTAAAATCAATAGATTCCATCACTCCGTTCAGAATCTAAAATTAAATGATTAATTTTTTTAGTAAAAAAGATAGCATTGCATTAACTGGTAAAACACTTTTAAGGTATCATGTGCCAAACTTATCTAAATTCTCTTGAAAATGTGTTACATTATACTGGTTTTTTATAATGGAATATAATTTAATATCATCGAAAAACATAATATTAACACGTTTACTGAAGGATTAAAAATAGACAATAAATTGTTCATGTAAAGATTTAGTATATAAAACTAATTAATAAATAATATCAAAGTATTAGAATTTAGAAGTTACATAACTGGCGAGAGCTTTATTCAAATGGATGTGATTCATCGTGGGCGCATAAAATATATAATATACATACTTCAAAATAACTATAAAAATTGAACTCAACAATAAAATGTTCAACTTTGAAATAGTTGTATAGGGGTTATATTATAATTATATAATTTAACATGAGTTGGTGATTTCTTTGCGTAATATATTGCATTTTTAAATTATTTCATCGAATAATTAAAATTATTATTTATGTAAAAATTCTGTATTAAATAAACAACGACGCACATATAGCGTCGTTATAGATTTCGCAATCTTCAAGAAATATATCAGATATATCATATTTGACACTTTACCGACTTCATATACGTAGGTATATATATAATGAACATTTATATAAAATTTAGTAGAAATATGAATATCATGAAAAAATCATATACATTGACAATGTGTTTTAATTTGCTCACTAACAGCTTTTTTATTTATTATACTCTTGAAGTAAATAGATAAACTACATGATTTATAACAATATTACCGGCACTAGTGTAATTTTAAAAGTGCTTAGTTATTTTTTTCAAATAATTCATTATTACTTACTAGTCAACGATCAACAAATATTTTAATCAAATGCGACTTTACTAAAGAATAAGCAAATAATTTCGAATAACATTATTACTATGTATACATGTGAAAAGCAACACTCATTAAGGAAGTCTTCTATTATAGCAGCCAAATATATTTACTTTGCCAAAGGTCTAAGTTTTTAATATCATATTGTGTTGGTGAATATTATTCAAATTTCTGTAAATCTACCTATATTATGATGTTTCCTACTGTTCAAAATAGTTTATCGTAGAATATTTGAAAACGTCTTGAATATTCTCGGAGTAATTCGCGGGTACCGCCATTCCACGGCCGTGCGCACAGCATCGCATGAGTGCTCTAGGAAAAACCGTTCTGCAGGTACCGTAGCCGAATAATTTCTAGAATAATTCAAGAATATTATTTTTAAGCTACGGTATGCTACGGATATAAAAGGCCGACATGTGTTGGACTCCACAGTTGTGAAATGCAATCAAACGGTAGTTATTGTTGGGATTCTGTCAGCTGTACGTTAGTTTATTGTAATTTGCATGATCACCAGGATCACTTAATTTTATTGTATTTAATCGCGTTTCTGCCGACATCGGGTCGAATATTATACGTATTATCGCGTTCTGCCGTAGCACTGTTATTATTAGTGTTTTACGTTTAAATGGTTCTAGGTCAATTCATCGCGGTAAAATACATCGCGAACAATTCATCGTCAACAAATTCACCATCATAAAATACATCGCGAACAACAGTTAAATTAAATAACTAATATTTTTATCTTAATAATTTCACTTATCTATTTATAATTAATTTTTAAATTATCAAAATGCCTTAAAACAATGGTTCGGTCAAATTGAGTTAGGTATTGTATTTATGGCCTAACCTAACTATGGCACTTTTTCCTTCTAGGTAAAATAATTTTATTGCTATAAAACATATGTGAAATTAAATACAAAGCGTGACTAGTAAATAACTAATAATAATATTTACAACATTAAGATTATAATCGTGCAATCGTAACAACGTTATATCTAAACCTTAAAATGATAATGGAAAATATTTTACCACGATGTATATTATATGGTTTTACTATTCATATTTTGGATTTAATTTCACGTATGTTTTATAGCAATAAAATTATTTTACCTAGAAGAAAAAAGTGTCATAGATAACATTTATTTATAAATACAATATTTCACTTTGACCAAACAATTATTTTAAGGCATTTTTATAATTTAAGAATTATACCCGCGATGAATTTGTTGGCGATGAATTGTTCGCGATCCGTTTTACCGCGATGAATTGACCGGATACCCATTTAATATAAAATCCAATTTTTAGTTTATTAAAATTGTGTCGATTTAGTGTTTTACCGATATCATAATATTACTTGACCAGTCCCCACAGTTACACCTGCAAATTTTAAACGCGGATAAAGGCGCCTACAACTACTATCTAGATAAGACCTATTATATTTGACATACCACCATATAATACCGTGTACTATGATGAAATGCATTTTTAATATTTTATTAATTTATTAGCTCAGTAGTGAATAGTAAGGTATTAATATGCGTTATAATTCTATAGAAAATCATAATGTTAGTAATATGTGCTTAATGAATCTATATCTTAATTCGTTTGGCTGCAAAATCGTCTTTGTTAAAGACATTCTAAATAATATTAAAAATATCAAAGAACATTTAGTCAAAACATATTATGGTCCATGGTTAGTTTGTTGCAGAGTCAATTATTATAAACAAAGTTTGACAACCTTTTTTTTAAACATCTATAATTGCAAAATGAAAAAGATTGTATATTAATAATTTAAATAATTATTTTATACATCATCATGTATACTTAATGAAATTATTTTATACCACAATTTCTTCATAATATTTATATTTAAAAGAACTAGAGAAATTGTTAATCTTATATTGAGTGGTAATATTTACAATTGACGATCGACGATTTTCAATTCCAATATACCAAACAAATACCTTTATGATAACATGTGTTGAATATTAATAAACATCTAAAATAATATATTATACCATGTGTCCCAAAAAACAAGAGCTACTTTACCACTCATTACCATGTAAATATTTTTCAATTCTGTTTGCGGGATATTAAACTAGACTAATGGATCATAAATTTCTATGACTTTAACTCATGTATCTTGCGCATGCGCAATATAACTTACATTTTTTTAAATGGCAACCCATAATTTGAATATCATATTCATGTTCATCGATTTTTTTCAATTCATTTTTATGTATAAACTTGTGTCCTAATCCCAAAATTGACTAAACTAGAGCTGAGTAAAATTTAAAAAAAAAAAATTAAAAATTAATTTAAAGATTAAATTTTATTTCTTGGTTTATGGTGACATCTGAGCATGATCCATTATTAATCAATCATAGTTTGTGGACTGATGAAAGTAAATTTACTAATAATCGAATATCAAATAAGCAAAATAATCGTTATTGGTCGAATAAGAATTCTCACTGGGTTGTTCCTACAAACTTCCAAACATGTTGGGGTACAAATGTATGTGTTGGTTTGATTGGTGGTGAGTTATTGGGCCTCATTTCTATGACGGAACTTTAACGGGAAAAAAATACTTAGATTTTTTGCATGATGACTTGCAATTACTTCTTGATAATTTACCTTTAGATATATGTATAAACATTTAATATCAGCAAGACGGGGCTCATAATGCCCGAATTGTCCAAGAATTTTTGAGAGTAAGATTTGACGAAAACTAGAGCTAAGTAGAATTTAACAAATTTAAAAATTCAATTTAATTAACTTTTTTTCTAACTGTACATATTTATTTTTTTCTTCTAAACACCATGAAACAAACATTCCAAATTATTATTATTATTAAACTAATTAGCTATTTACTATTTATGAATTATCTTATTTTATTATTACACATTATGTATGAGGATTCTCATTCGACCAATAACGATTATTTTGCTTATTTAATATTTGATTATTAGTAAATTTACTTTCATGAGTCCACAAAATATATTAATTAATAATGGATCATCTTCAGACGTCACCATAAACCAAGAAATAAAATTTAATTTTTAATTTTTTTTTTTTAATTCTATTTAGCTCTAGTTTAATCAATTTTGGGTTTAGGACACAAGTTTATACATCAAAATAGCTTGAAAAAAATCGATGAACCCGAATATGATATTCAAATTATAGGTTGCCACTTAAAAAAATGTAAGTTATAGAAATTTACGATCCATTAGTCTAGTTTAATGTCCCGCAAACAGAATTAAAAAATATTTACATAGTAATGAGTGGTAAAGTGGCCCCTGTTTTTTGGGACATACGGTATATGGATAACGAATAAATTACCTAAAAATATAATAGTGAAAACTGCACTTGATCGTTCAAAGCTTATTACAATGACTAAATAGTAAATATAAAATTACCGTATAGATACTTAATTTTAGCACATATGTTTTTTCAGTAGCAGAAGCTCGATTGGAGTTATTTTAAAGTTTATAAAATACAAATAATTAAAACACTATTTATCTATCTCTTAAAATTTAACTCTTGACTGTAGGTATATATTTATAAGTGATTAACAATAAGAATAATGAATATTGCATCAAATGCTTAGTTGGTCTGATCTTATTAGGTATACGTTAAACAATGATGTATTTTTTGTTAATTACGTAATCTACTTATTATAAAAATTAATTATTCAATACATCATTAAATATTTATATTATTACTCACGGGTTTTTACAAATCATGTGATATATTTATCATCAGACAAATTATACTTTAATCTGTCGTTTTTCGGCTTCTAATTTCCAACTATTTGGGTAAGTTGACGTCGCATAAACTATCTAAGCTAGATTTTTAAGATAAATATCATAAAATAATATTGTAATCGAATATAAGAAAATTATTATAATTATAATGGTCTTTTTTAATGTAGGTAACACTTCTGTATTGATGAATATATATATGTTTGGCCAAATAATCACAGGAAAATAATCAATAAATAAATTAAAGGTACTTTTAGTAGGTAGGCTATTATTAGTAATTATAACTATATCCTAATTATTTATAATATTGGTTATTTCTAGTTAAGTTTATTTATTTCGAAAAAATACATTTACTGTATTATTTCGGGCTTAATACTTTTTTTAAAAGAAGGTCACATAATATAATATTCATCTAAGGCCAAAAGGTCAAGTACTCATTATTTATCGACAGTCGACACTGGTTTAATCGGAAAACCATAAATACTAAATGCTCATAACATTTTAGAGTTTAAGTAGTACATTTATAATATTAATACATTACCAGCATTACCTACACTACTATTTCAATAAACAGTTTTGAATTTCACGTAGGATAGTATAAATGGATCTAGCTGGATGTAGCTGTCTCTCAAACGAATGAAAACATTTATATAATGTTGGTGTAACGGTGTTGTAGTTGTTGTACTATCTGTACTGATATATTATCCTAAATATTATAAACTTACAATTAATTAATTATACCTACTTATATGTGTATAGGATAATTCAAAAAATGAATTATAATTATAAATATCTTCATAACAATGTCCGAATTTTTATTTAGGTTTTAGTGAGCTATAGGTTATGTTTAAAATTATAATTGCCTTATACATTTCCATCATAATTATATGGTAAAACATTATAGTATTATTTTTTTTTACAATTTTAATGATATTAATATTTGATAATGAAAAAAGATAATATAGTATTTAAATCGATTAAAATTAAATTATATTATTGTTTTGATTGCGCTTGTAAATGTCATGTATGTGTGGTTGAGTGTTTCCGTGTGTGTATGTATGTGCCTACGTGTAGTGTGATGCAGAACTCAAAGAATCTGCAAAACACATGTGAAAGTCATAATAATCTACGTGCGTACAACGATGTATTTCAACATATCCTCTTTATCGAGGGATGCGTATATTATGCATGTCTCTGATATATATATATAGAATTCCCTGAGAAAAACAAATACTTAAAAGTAGAAAACCACTAGCACGCGGTAAAAAAAAAAATCATTATAATATTATTTTCTCGTATTCTTATTATTATTATTATTATTATTGTGTTCTCGTAGTGTGTCGTTTTGATTCCCAAGTTATATATTATAGTAATTGCGCACTACGGGCGGTGTGAGTGTGACGTGTACGTTTACGCCACCATACGAAATACACATAAAAACACACTACACACACACACACACACACACACACACACACACACACACACACACACACACACACACACACACACACACACACACACACACACACACACACACACACACACACAAACATACACGCGCGCGCGCACGTTAACGGTCGACGATATAATAATACAAGCGCCGTGTCCGCGTGCGCGAAACACTAATAAGCGTTTCGAATGACTGCGGTTCGGGCGGAAGTCGAAAAGGGACACGGCTTGGAAATCGCCTCGGCTTAACCGGAAAACGAACTCGGCCGTCGTTAAGCGATTTGTAGCCATAGCGACGTCGTACACGGTCAGGCTGGTATATATACGTGTGTGTGTGTGTGTGTATAGTATAGTACGGCGGCGGGTTGTTGCGACGTTCGACGTGATACCGTTGCCTATATAATATTATACCTATACATACCGTGTAGGTACGCGGTACCGTGCGGGGGACGTGTATAATAATGTCATTAAACGCGTCTATCGGACGAGATCCTCGCGTCGTCGTCCCCCTTGCCCACCCCGTCACGCGGCCCACACGCGTCGTCATCGCCTAGCCAAGACGTGATGTACACCAGCTGATGCCCGTGTATTATAATATTGCGGGCGGCACCGTGATACGCGCGCGCTGACGATGACGCCTCGTCGAATACCGTACTTCCAGTACAGTCCCCATGTTGCAGGGAGTCCGCGATGCCTGGGACCCGCAACTCCTATGAATGTATTCGCACCACTAGCATATTATTACAGAAAATACGTATTACGTGGTTATACGATTATATTGTATACGTATGTCGTATAGTATATACTTACTTTCCGAAAAACATTTTACTACCTTTTGAACGACGATAAAACATGATGATAGAACTGTTTGTGCAACATTGTCTTATTGTTATGCAATTATTATTATTATTTAATCTTAACATATTATACTGAAGAAAGCGATAATATTTATGTCGATTTTTATTTGTATTGAAGACGCGTCTGATTAGCTGTTGTTTCCCATCACTAAAATCTAGCATGTATTAACTGGTCGCCGTTGGTCAAGTGGGTCGTCACCTATAGAGCTCTATCTCTCTCTCTCTCTCTCTCTCTCTCTCGTGTGATTATAAACACGGTTTCAGTGTTGAAACGATTCGAAGTGAAAAATCCGACGCGTTTTCAAAGACCTTTTTTAATTATTTTCATTTTTCATACATCCATGCCTACGATGGGTGTCAAATGCCCTCTGTTCACATATAGTGTTTTACCCCCCCCCCCTCTCTAATTCCTTTTAGTATCATTGTCTCTGTAATGAAAACATAAAAGTGAATAAAATCATGTACATCACGTCGAGACGTTTATGTTGAGGCCACTACTTGAACGACTTATCTAACTGCAAATCAAACAGATTTTTCACTATTCAACCGCCAAGAAGGTGAAGTGGATTAAAAGGAGTAAAGGGAAAAAATACCTTTAGTCTGAACCAATGGTGCTAGACCTCATTACAAAATAAAAATAAAAATAAACGGATGGGCCTCGCTTTGCTGTACAGTTGGGGGTGGAGGTGCACCTCATTTATAAGATAGGTCATTATTACAATGGATTTGTTAAATTTGAATGCAATGATAGATATTATTGTATACGAATAACGATTCTGAACGGAGTTAATATGTTTGTCTAAAATGTGTATATAATAATATAGTATTTTATACTTAAATTGAATTATGATGCAATTTCGTAAAAATTTAAATTTCAAACGGTCATAAATTTTTTTTCCTTTTAGTCCGGTAGAAATTTTTTTTATGATTTTTAAATATTAGCTAATGGACAACCTAGTGTTAAAATTTTGAACCTTAAGTATGAACTATAAATAAAAATAAATTTTATGAATATTTATCTACAAAATAACTTGCAAATTATCGTGATTTTGACACATTTTATACAAATTTAAGTTTTATGGGCTTAGAAAAAAAATTTGAGTGAAACGATCTCTAACATTTTTTAGTAACAATAATTTTAACTTATTATAAACCTTGTATTAAATTTTCAAGAGCATTCGGTCAGTCAATTAAATTTTATAGATGTTTAAAAAAAAAAAATTTACTCATCACTCCGTTCAGAATCTAAAAAATAATTTTATTAAAATACTTGAAATTAAAATATTTAATTAATAAAAACTTTCAAATTGATATTCATTTTTTAAATTTATTTTAATTTCACTCAATTTGATTTATAATATAATATACAATTTATAATTTTATTTTTATTTTATTGAACATACAAATAATTTTGGACTTTGGTAACGACGACCACTAATTACAATTTTTTACAATATATTACTTTTTCAATATCTTTTTATTTCCCACAAAATAAAGTTTATAAATTACCTATTTCAAATAGAATAAATCAAAACTAAATGGTTATGACTGAGCATTAAGTGATTAAATTATCTGAGCATAATAAATGTTATAACTTCAGTATCGGATAAAAATTGTATGAAATTAAGTTTAGTGTGCATATTATCGGATAAATTTATGATGGATAGTAGATACGTTCAGAATGATATTATTCGTTAGTTATTCTTATATAAATCAGTTATTTTTTATTTCCGGGGAACGAAATTTAGAAAAATACAATTTTCATTTCGAGTCATTATACTCGTAGAAAGGTTCTGATTATGGTTTATAATATTTTTCTAATTATTAGGGTAATTATTTTTGATGTTTATGATTGATATAAATAGCATTTGTTTTAATTTTTTTTATGTATTTACTTTTATAATAATACCTATTTTTGAACAGAAAGAAATTGACTAAAACATAAAAGTGATTAAATAATAATAATATTTATTTAGCAAACAAACAAACGACTAAAATAATATTTTAAACAAAATATTTAACAAGTTTACAAGCTCATCCTATAAGCATAGATATACTTGAAGACGGATGGGCTGGATTCGTGTTATGAGTTAATATGTATATATAATATTTAGTAAATTATCATTGACAAAGTAGTGGAATTACGTCTAGGTTAAAATAAAGTTAATATGTTTCTTATACTTCTTAAAATTATCAAAAATAGTTAAATTAATATTATATTTTCACAGTAAGTTAATTCCTTTAATTATTGGACTCTGTGTTCCAAAATTAGTATTAATACGTGGTACGCTTAAATTACAGTTGTTTTTTTATTCTAGTGTTGTAACAATGCAAAGGTTGAAACTTTATACATATATAATAAAATCGCTCATTCATAAACTTGAATAATAGTTCTGACTTTTAACTCGGAGTAAATTGAGCAAGTTGGATACAATTTTGGTTTACCGAGTATAATTTTGATCAATAAATTAACAGTAGAATATATTACATTTATATGAGTAGAGTATGTACACCCCCATATTGAAATACCGTACGAGAAAACTGATTGTACAAGAGCTAAATAGATTACTCTAATGGTTTTAATATCTAACATATTTTTAAGCAAACGGAACTTATATAAAAATTTTCTAAGAAGATTAATTACATAATTAGTATATTCATTAAATTTTAATCTATGGTCAAAATTTATTCCCAGATATTTAATACAGTTAGCTCTATCCAAAGGTAAACACTCACAATGATTATTTAAGTATTTACATTTATAAGAGTGCACACAGAGGGAAAAATCAGTATTTATAATATTTAAACTATTCGTGATATTAAAGATAATATATTTAGATTTAAATACATTTAGCTGTAAGTTATTGTTATCTCACCAGTCATTTATTGCGGCTAGACAATTATTAGCTATTGTATATAAATGTTCATAGTTATGACTTTTAATCAAAATTACTGTATCGTCAGCATAACGAAAAATTTCAACGTTAATCTTTAAATTTAAAAGTCCGTTTATGTAAATAATAATGTACCTTGAGGTTCTTAGAAACCATTTGTATATACATCACTAAGTAATCCATTCATTCTTACTTGTTGAGATCTGTCAGAAATGAATGATTTAATTAAATTTAGAGCATTGCCTCTTATACCACTATATTCTAATTTTCTAACTAACCTATCATGATTTACAGAGTCAAAGGCTTTTTTGAAATCAAGAAAAATTCCAAGAACTTTCATTTTTTTATCAAGATGACTGTGTATAAAATTAGAAGTTATAGTTAAAAGATTAATAGTGGACCTACTTGGGCGAAACCCAAATTGATTTGGTGAACAAATTTATGTTTATCTAAAAACGCCATTAATCTTGATTTTATACATTTTTTAAAAATTTTCGAAACTGTTAAAGTTAGAGCAATAGGTCTATAATTTCCACATTGTTTTCGATCACCGGATTTAAACATTGATATAATTACAGGTTTTTTTGTAGCTAGAAGGATATTTTCCTGAAATAATAGATCTATTAAAAATAATTGACAATGGAATTGAGATAGAATCAGCGATTTTTTTAAAATAAAGTTAGATAAATTATTATTATAAAAAGATGTTTTACCTGGTATTTTCTTTAATAACCTAGAAATTTCGGAAGGGTCAATCTGATCAAGAAAAATTGAATTATTAATATGACAGTTTTTATTCATATCATTCCAATTAAGTTTTAAAAAATTATTTGTTTGAATATCTTCAGATATGTTTTTACCAATATTAACATAAAAATTATTTAATTCATTTAAAATGTCAAATTTATCAGTTAAGAAAGATTTAATAGAACTACTTTCAATGCAATTTATAAGAGTTTCCTCTTTTTTGGTCGAATATGTGGCTTCATTAATTAATTTCCATATGTTTTTTATATCATTTTTAGATAAATAATATTGATTTTTGTAATATATACTTCGAGATTTTCTATTTAATGATTTTAGTAAATTTGTATATTTAATGTAGTGATTTTTTATTGTAAGATCAAAATGCGCTTTATTTTTTTCAAGTATAATTTATGTCTATTGTTTATTGACACTAGTAGTCCATTTGTAATCCAAACTTTAAGTTTCTGTGATTTCTTTAATTTATTTTTTGAAATAAAGCATTTTTTAGAGGCCCTGATTCATTAATTTTCGTATTGAATTTATCCAGTAAAATATCAACATTACTGTCAAATAGAAAGTTATACCAATTAAAGGATAATAATAAATTATTTAGATTAGAAAAATTATAACGTAAGTTAGTATATTCTGGTGTATCTTTATCAATAACACAACTTTCGATAAAATTATTGCTATCGATGCTAATCGCTAAACTATAATGATCAGTTATATCGTTTTTAATAATATACGAGGACAAATTAGATATAAAAATTTTATAAAAATAATTTATAATAAAATAAATTTTATTTATAAAAATACACGATTTTGAGACATTAATTACTCTTGTAAAGTTATTAACACACGATACAAAATTATATGAGACTAGGATATTTAGGTTTTCAGAAACATCATTAAAATTATCCATTATATTAATATTCATATCACTACACAAAATAATTTTATAATTACCAGAAATATTAGACAAATAATGATTTAAACCACCCAAAAATCCATTTATAGATTGGGAGGGGGATCTATATAAACTAATTACTTTATACGCTTTTATGTTATAGTTAAAAGTTAGTTCTATAGAATTACATCCAAGTATTAAATTAGAATTAATATCATTAATAATTATATTGTCTTTTATAAAAATTGAGACACCATCTGCTTTATAAAGAGTGCCTAAAGAGGGATAATATTTATAACCATCAATACATATATACAATAACAATACAAATACAAATAAAAAATAAATCAATTTAAATAACATTTTTTAAGTTTTAAGTATAATTTGAAGCCCAACAAATAACATAATTTCAACAATTTTAACCAAAATTAAAAAAAAAAAAAAAACCGGAAAAATATTTTTAAAACTTTGCAAAGAATATTTCTATGAAATAACCATTATATGGATAAAAATAAATAATACATAAACGCAAAATTAACGGGAATCTGCATATGACGGTATAAATGACAATAATATTATTTATTCAAACAAATGTTTTAAATAATCGATTATAAAAAGACGAAGCTCCTAGGTCGAATGAGCTACGAATTCCACGGTCGGGTATAATATAACATGGTGGGGTAAAAGTTATTGGTCTTTTAAACTTCAAACAAATTATGAACTTATTATCATTGTCCATTACTCTCGAAAAATTATTTTGACAAAATAGGTCAGGTGGATCAGTTAATATTTATAAAGATGAAAAATATCTATAGTGGTAGAATCAAATTTCTTAATGAGGTTTAACTATTAATCGGAAATTTCAAGTAACTATAAACGAAAAATAAGTCGAAATTAAAAAATGTCTATAAAAGTAGTTGTTATTTATTATGAACATAAACGTGATATAATGTTTGCTAAAAATCCGAATTAACTGATATTCGAGATAAAAATTGTATTTACCTTTTAGATTATTCTACAGTCAATGATTATTAGGGATACCCTCCTATGAAATATGAATTTTCTCCTTCTTCAAAAAATGTATAACATTGCCATGTGGACTAAATGTGATGTGAAATGAGTGTTTGTATTATCCATCGATGGTGAGTAATTAAAAATACCTATTTTTGATAAGAATTCATATTTTTTTTTTTTTTAGATAATCAGTAATTTTTATAAAAAAAATAAATAAATAAAATTTTTTAAAGATTTTTAAAGAGTAGCTTATGGATAACCAAGAGTTTAAATTTTGAACCTTAAGTATGAACAGAATAAATTTTATGAATTTTTATCTACAAAATAACTTATCGTGATTTTGACACATTTTATACAAATTTGAGCTTTATGGGCTTATAAAAAAAATTTGAGTGAAACGATCTCTGACATTTTTTAGTGACAATAATTTTAACTTATTATAAACCTTGCATTAAATCTTCAAGAGCCTTCGGTCAGCCAATTAAGTTTTATAGATGTTTTAAAAAAAAAAAATTTACAAAAATCGAAAATTTCAATTGTCTATGAATAAGTCAAAATATGCCAAAATACTTTGAAAACTTAACCATGTATAGAAAACGCCAATATAAAGATTTGGTGAAAATTTGAAGTTGTTGCGGTTTTTCGTTTTTGAGTTAGAGCATTTAAAAAAAATGTATTTTGTAAAAATGTGATTTGGCGTAAAATTTCCCGGTTTTTTGTAATTTTTTTATTGTTTTTTTCGATTTTCTTAAAAAATATTGAAAAAATTGGATTTTTGACGCGCCCAAGTACTATCTACATTCACATTCCTTTCAGAAAAGTTGCTGTTTAAGTAAATCAAAGCATTTTTACTGCCCCAAAACGTGATGACAGACACAAAAAAAAATATAAATAAAAAACACACATCATTGTAAAATCAATAGATTTCATCACTCCGTTCAGAATCTAAAATTGATAAACAATATTTAATCTTGTTAGGTAACAATGCATACATGTTTTTTTACTTCAACTCGACAACCGCAGTTCATTCAGCTATTATGAAATTTGGACAGTAGTTTCGATTTATGATGTAGAGAACCACTATCATAATATAACAGTGCAGCGTATCTTGATTAATTAGAACTTTCAACCTGGTATTTTTAATTTGCATTAAAATAATCATAATAATGGCAAATTAAAGCTTGGCCAACGCCGGGTAAAGAAAGCGGGTAACGTCGTATAAATCTTTATTGTTGATCGACTCGATTAAACATTTTACAACTCTCAAATAAATTTCACATAAAAACGCTATAATGTATTATGTTATAATATATGCGTAGAATTGGTACAATATTTAAAACAGAAGCGTCGATAATTATCATTTATCTCCGATAATAAAAAACAACAACAATAGCAATAGTAATGATATA
The DNA here is from genome assembly GCA_025469195.1 of Chaitophorus viminalis. Lineage (NCBI taxonomy): Eukaryota > Metazoa > Arthropoda > Insecta > Hemiptera > Aphididae > Chaitophorus > Chaitophorus viminalis. The sequence continues at coordinate 119,730 of JAIPRK010000773.1, read as the reverse complement.
AATAGACATGTATAAACGATAGCGTAAAATATTAATATTACCATACGGATAAGTGTATAATATAATAATAGTAATGATAATGATGATAATAATATTATAATAATATAACATAATTTGTATGATTAAAATAGTAACGCTAACTATATCGCTGCTTTTGACTAGTTTCACTTTTATCGTGATGAGTATAATATTATATAGGTATATGCGCGTATGTTATCGGGTACAATTATATAGGTAGGTATTATAGGTAAAATACAGGTAGATTATTCGCATTGATTTATACATGACAACTTAGATGGCCGACTCGACGTACCTACAACCACGGGTATGAGAAAAATCACGGTCCTTGGCGTCATTTGTTCACTTGGGCACTTGGTTATCTACAAGTGTGTGTTATTACATACATACGGTTTTGATGCGGAATCGATTGTCAGCGATACAGGTATATAATATTACACGATCGGTTAAGTTGCTGCACTCCTTTGGTGCACAACTATTGCCGTACGATGATTACTCGGTATATACTGCATGCCCTTTGGGAGCGAACTAGGTCCACGCTGTATACAGTAACAAAGGCTTATTGGAGAGTAAATTGTCTCGTAAGATTTTCGGGGTGAGTGGGTCGCGGCTCTCGGGGTGTACAGCACGTGTAAACCGCAATCACCCTTTATGGCTAAATTCGACATTTTTCATGTGCAAAACAACAATACGCATGACCCGGTGAGTATAGGGGAAATTATACAATAATAATAATAATAATAATAATAATAATAATAATAAATAATAATAAATAATAATAGTAACGACAATATGATCCGGGATTTCGGTTGATGGTGGGTGAGGGGGTCGGGGGGTCGGTAAGATTTCAGTTGGCTGTCGGCGGTCGTACAAGTTCGCCGCGGGCCCGTGCGCAAGGACCGCGACTGACCGGTTGTCGCGTGTAAGATCCGCGCATCATCAGTTGGTGATCGTCATCAGTCGACGGACACGGATATCTTGGTGTACGTCTGTCGCACCTGCACGTCCACGTGGTCGCGGAAACGGGCGGCGAGCGTCCGCTGCCAGTCGCCGTCCACCGGCTGGTTGTCCAAATGGTCGCAGAACGAGAGCCGCTCGAACACGAGCCGGAACACCCGGAGCTGCGGCAGCGACGCGGCCTCCGCGGCCGCGTCCACGTAGTCCGCATTCAGCGGCACCGTCAGGTGCAGCTCCCGGAGCCGCTCGCTACCGGCCAGCATGTCCAGCACGCCGGCCGCCGTCGTCTTGTCGCACTCGGTCAGGTCCAGCCGAAGCCGGTGCAACTGCCGCAGCTCACCCACCCGGCGTAGAACGTCGTCCGTCACGTACGGACACTCGCTCAGGCCCAGCGTCTGCAGTCCGTTGGCTTTCCGGAGACCTGCGGGCACACGTATAACGACATCGTATAATATTGACATGTATGTGTCTTATGGCTGGGGGTCATTCTGTTAATTTGTCCGACACCGAGAATGTTACCATGACGTCATTGGTCATTCGTCATGAGGGTTTCGATATTTCCGACCAAAAACATCGATGTTTTAAAAAAACGATGTTTACTTGAATAAGTCGTATGAAAAATTGTACCTATTTGTGAATGCCTGCTACAATTCAAGAAGTGACGATAGTAGTGAGAGAAAAACTCTTTTGAAATGATAATATAATAATAAATTGACATCGACATTCTCATGTCAACTACATTCAGTAGAAACAAGACATATTACATGTACTGATGTATCTGTATGTAGTGTAGATACTCTTAGTCTTATTATATGGCAAACACGGACGAACGAACGAAAACAATCGTACTGGGCTGCTCCCGCGCACGGCCACATCGTCTTCGACGTTATTCCGTCCAAATCAATGAATAATGAAAATAACAATCGTAAGGCTGCCGACACACGCTTTCGACTTATACGGTCGATTATGGACGAGCCAGATAGAGAAACGCACATAATAACGGACAATAATCGGAAAACATTGGAATATAGGTACACACGGGATGGATATATGGTCCGTGATCGTGAAGCATAGCGATTATTCACCCCAGTGTCTTCTCCGCTGCACTTGAACATCGTACCCCAACCTGCACCATATCCACGATGTATGCATAAAAGAAACCCCGAGGCTAGCTGCTATATTTTACGCACCGGCTACGCGTGATGTAATACGATCTAAACCGTCTTGAAGCTGTCCAACTACTCTGATCTGATCGCTGCCATCCACATAGCATAGCATCCCCCCCAACGATCGGGTTTATAATATCCAAACAATTAAAATCGTGACGTAAAGCTGGCAACGCCAAGAATGATGTAAATTGTATGTTGGCACGTGAAATTAATCAAAGTTTTTCCCACTGGGTCGTCTGGCCGTATTGGCCCGAGTCAAAGAAACGCATGTGGCAAAACTAAGTATCGACATAGCGTGGACGCGACTTAACGTTTGTAATTGTTTTGAGGTACCTACTACGTCACTCGAGCCTTGCGGAAGTACAAGACATGTGCTCGCATGTACGTGGTTCTACGAATCCTTTCAAGTCAAACACAAAACAAATCTTACCCGTACACAATGCGTGTATAATAATTGAATGCAGTGGAACCGTCCGTAAATGGTTTCGAGTTTGTCTTAGTGATACTAAGGGACGATGTTTTACGATTTGGTTTGTTTTGTCTTTGTTCTTAATCAGATTAGATACGTCATAATATGTTGCCTAACGGATCGAAACTTCCGAGAATACGATTCCTTATGCTCCTATCACATCGACATCAGATTAATATAGTATCATAGTTATTATACTATTGAGGAGGAGACGAAAAATATAACACGAACTTTAGTGTATGGAAGTACAAGATAGAGTAAAGCGTCCTGGCTTGTATAATACGTGTGCTTAGAGGATACAGATGAGGAGACTGCAAAGTACAGTAAGTATGTTGTGTTGTTTGGCTGACGGTACAGAAGTTGAGTGTAGTGGTGAAGAGACAGATGTATATAGAGTCTTATGAATTTTAAGATAACAAAACTTTATGAGTAGCTATTTTTCATTCTTCGAAGAAAAAATAAAATATAGGTACATAAATAGTTCGTGATTGATCAGGAATGTTTGGAGGATATAGAGGAAGTGATAAAGGCGTTAGGAAATGCATGGGGAAGAAAAGGAAAAATTATGAATATATGATTGGGCAGAACTGAGAGTGACATAATGAGGGTAGGTAGCTGATATGTTTCGTATACAACTAAGATGCGGAATACCAGTCCATATGGAGATGGTGTAATTATATTATAGTTGAGATAGAAGACGATTATGTAAACAGGAGATTTTACAATTATTATTATTTGGATTCACGTACGTAAAGTCGTCCTTATAAGACAACAGCACGGAAAAACTTTCGCTTTTCTGGACTTTTGGAACCGTATAGATATACCATATAGACCGTATCACTACCAACACTACCTATGTGACTACTAAAAAGACATCAAAGTTTAAGAAAACGTACGTAAACCATCTCGTGTTACTCGTTTAATCTTTGTAAGTTCGCGATTTACGGTTTTTGCGTTATCGCGAGGAGCATTATAATATGCAAAGTAGACACAGTGCCACAATGGTATATATAAATATATTACTGATTACGTGATAAATTAAGATATAATACACATTTTACTCGTGGTGAATGTATATAATCAGATTTTGTCATAGAGAAGCTTTTATAGTGTAATTTAAAATTTAATTATGATTTATATTGTTGATAAAAAAAATATGTATATAATCATATTGATTTTATAATATATCATACAGATACGCCATTCCATTGTTAAACTTGGTAGTACCTACGTAGACATAACCATCATATATCGCTGTAATCGTTTGCATCAGTAACTATTTTACAGGGAGGGGGGGGGATCGGAGTCCATTGGGTCAAAAAAAAAAGTTTGGAGTTTAGGCTGTGAAATAAGTTTGTTCGTTGATGTTTAATATAAATCTAGAATGATTGTCAAATGCATGTTATACTAATAATATTTAATAAATAATAATATTCGGTATTTCATTCATCTCCAGTTTTATAGTATTTTTAATTAATAATAGTAAGCCTTTATGAATACCAGAAATTAAGGTATACTTTAGTTCTTAGGTCGTATTCCCACAAACCGTGTATTCGACGAATAACCGCTATGTCGTGCGAACGGAATACTTGGTGACGAATATTCGGTGTTCGGTATTTGCTATTCGTTATTCGCCACTCTCCTACGGATTGGCGGTAAAAGCGACACGAGTCAAAGAAAATGATATTACCGAAGTGTATAATATATCCGTTAACTATGGGAATGATCTCCTCGGATATTCGGCTAAATAGACGATTATTCTACGTATTTTTATATGCATATTTGTCAATTACTCGAGACGTGGGAACCCGGCTTTAGGAATTTAGAATATATATCTTAATCACTAACTAACTAATTCATGATTAATACCAATAATATTATTATTATGTGTGTGTGTGTGTGTGTGAAGATATCAGAGGATAGATGCTTTTCAAATTCTTTGTCGTTGATTTATAAATATAGATAAACTGATAATATACAGATATACTCGTATTTATATATATATATATATACATACATTTTTACATATATATAATATACATGTTTTAATATTTAGCAGTTATTCGTTGAATGTATTTTTTCTGACTTCCAGTGTGATGGATACATTTATTTTATTATAATATTTGGGATTTAAATATTTTATACTCTATATCAGCAGTTCTCAACCTGGAGTACATGATCTCAAGGGGTACGCGAAAAAAAATTGAGTAGGTAATGGCGGAAAAAGTAAAATTTAATGTAACTGAAATAGTTTGCTATTAACAAAATATTCAATAATTTAATAATTGTGTACTTATTACAATGTAGAGTCTCCGATTTAATGTTATTAATGCGATAACATTTTATCGTTATAATATGAACAATAAACTGTCTGTAAGTTCAGACTTACGGGTTTATTTATCAAGTGTGGAGCCAGATTTCAAAAAATTAAGTTCAAGCATACAAGGTTCACATTAAAATAAAATTGTTTAGTTGATATTATTATTTTTATATACATTGTTTGGCGCAAGCTAGTTAAAATAAATAAATATTTCCAAATTTTCTTAAAAATAATTATTATTATTTTCCATTCTTTATATTCAAAATTGATATTTGGGGTACGTGAAATAGTGAGGCGTGGTAAAGGGTTACGTGAATGAAAACCCGTTGAGAACCAGTGCTCTATATTATACTGTGTTTATAAATTTTAATTAAACTTGAAAAATTTATATCATTCGATTATTGAAATTTATAGAAAAAAATATTCGCCTATATTTTTTCCTAATTTATAATTTATAATTACATAAGTTTTTTCATATTATTATGTTATAGTTACTTTAAATTTATCCGTGTAAATTTTATTTTTTCTTAGTACTCTAAAATTATTATAATATGATTAATATTATTTTGATTTGAATTTTATATTAGTTTATAATATAAATGGTTTGTCACCGGAGTTAAAAATGATGTTATTCATTTGACACATGTTACATATTATAATATAATATAAACTAAAAGTGGATTTTGTATCGTAATATTTTCAAATTGATTAAATTTTAATTCAGAGTTTATAAATTAAAAATGAACTAATAATTGATTAATGAGTAAATCATTTTAGGAAAACGTGAGTTGAGTCCACGGTGTTATTCAACAATACTCGAGTTGGGTCCAGCTATTAAAATATAAAATATAATAAGTAGTATTGTGTTTTGTAGTATTAGTAGTATATCGAAACAATATTTTTTGAACCAAAATTTTACTTGGAGTTCAGAGTGAAATGTACGCATCACTTCGGAGCTTACCCACACAGCCAATCAAAAAAACCGCAAAAAAAGACAAGTTTTTAAGAGAAAAAATGCTTTGTTTTCCTAGAAGAGAGTTGACCCAGTTAAATTTTGCAAAAGACGTGTTTTCTAAAATTATTCAAAAACTATTTAACCTTGGGTACGTAAAATGCTGCATACTTGCGTTATATAAAAATGGCATATAAAAATAAATATTATAGCAATTAATATTATATTATATTCTCTCAATAGTGAAACCATGAAATCGAATGTTCTAAAATTATGTAATGATCATTTGTTGTAACTGCTAAACTGCACAAGGTAAACGATATCAAATTTCAATTAGCAATATTCGTAATGTACTTATTATAATATAACGCGTCATGTCAATAATATGAAAACAGTCAGCTTATCTAGCGATGACGCTGAGTATTTATTTGGATACCAAAATCTAAATTTAATGTAGGCAAGTATTATAATAACGGCAATTATCACCACTAGGTCATTTCCGCGAGGGGTTATCAATTAATAAGGGTGATAATAAAAACCTAGTTATAAGGCCACCATATGTATATATTATAATATTAACACTTATGTAACACAATAGTTTTATTACTTTTGTGTCATCAATATTTTATTCGCTCGTGTTAATATAACGTTACCGTCCGAATAATGTACGATTGAAATAATTCCGAACAGTATTGCTTGTATCAATTTAAACAAATAGAACCGACATCAATATTGCGCGCGGTAAAATCATTATTGCGATTATTTACAATGCGCTGAACGATTTCTGACGTCAATAGCATATTGACGAGGCACTTCTGACGTTTAATACATTAAAAGACGCTTGTACACACACGTAAGCGTACACGTACATAAAAACTGTACGAGATATGAGAAATGGCTTTCTGCGTATTCAACTCGGTTGCGTAAAGAGAAGTGTAGCCGAGCGAGAGTGGAAAAATAAAACTTAATCAAATTGCATTAGCCCAAAGTGGTTATGATTTATGAATCGATGGAAATCGCACGAGTGTTTTGTCAAAAACATTCTGAGAATTCGTTGAAGCTCGTAGGTACTCCTATTACAGCGCACATTCTACTTATATACGTGGTGAGCATTATATAATTTTCAAAACAAAAGAGGCCGGTTTTATCGCGTACAAATAATTTACACAATTATTATCACGAGGTACGATCATATCGAAAAAGGCTTCGTTGGCACTAAGTACACAATAGTACGCGTATATAATGTAGGGACTTGGGACCGCGTTTCGCTCTATACCTTTTTACCCGCGCAATAAAATACCTACATATTCGGGCAAGTTACATGTGATTATATTGTGTTAGACCAAAATAAAATTAAGATTAAGTATTCTAATATTTATCTAAACTTATATAATAAAATTATGATTTTACAATCAATCAGTTTTGCTCAACATGAAACACGTTAACTTGTTATAATAGTGTTAATAGTTATTACGTGTAGCGTATCAAATATGGATTTTAAAATTAGAGACTTTGCTTATGCAAAACGAATTAAATATGTATTTCGTTTGAAAATTACGTTTCGGACGAATCTACTAACTATGAATTAGACCACTTGAGAAACGGATCCTTTCTAACGCAAAAGTTGTTGAGACTTTTAATTATCAATGAAATTTCATTACAATATTACTATACAGCGACCACTTGCTGATACGTCGAAATGAAAAGCAAAATAGATCGACAAAACAATCGGATTACATTAAAAATATCGTCCAAACACACTTCATACTAAGTTGTCCGAATGTGCTTACGAACCCGTCCGAACGCGAACCATTCCAACTGGGCCCACCCGGGACGACGCCCGTGATAACAATAATATAATAATATTTATTAAATCATTTAAATCCCTTCTTAATGGCTCCATTGATTCACCTGACCTCCTATCTAAAATATCCTTCAGAGTCCCCACCCACAATACCAGAAACCACTTCCTATTCCAAATACCTCTCCATCATACCTCATATGGCCAAAATCATCCGCTGCACAGAATGCTAAAGCGTCTAAATGAGTTTAGTCCTCATCACTATTTCTATGATTAACTCATTATTTATAGTTACAATCTTTACATACTTTCATTTTCTGTTGTTATTTATATATGCTTCGAATCACATTTTTATTATTTGCATGTAAAATTAAATTGTATGAAAAATATTGCCTGCTTAGGCGTTACAAAATCAATAAATAAATATAGATTTCCAACAAACACTGACCGTTGAGCAGACCGTCGGACGTGACGTTGACCATGCCGTCCATGTCCAGGTGTTGGAGCGTCGGCATGCCGGCCACGGCCTCGAAGCCCTCGTCGTCCACCCGTCGGGCGGCCCTCATGCTCAGCTTGCGCAACTGCCGGCACGCGGTCACCAGCCGTTTGTACGCGGACGCGCCGAGCCCGGAACAGTCAACCGCGATGAGCGCCAACAGGTCCTCGGGTAGCTCCGCGTTGACGGCGGCCGCGGATTCGGCTGCCGCGGCGTTCAGGTCCTCGTCGTCGCCGGCCACCGTGGCCAGCGTGGACATCGGGTAGACGGCGTACGAGCGGGGAGCGGGTCGCCGGACGGTCACGCGGAACTCGGCCAGCAGGCCGGCGCACGTGCGCTCGACCGCGTCCACCAGGGCCAGCACGTGCTCGTCGTCGGCCCGGTCGTGCGAGCACCGCAGAACGGGTGGCCATTCGTCGTGGCCGCCGGTCTCGAGCGTGGCCGACACCACGTCCGCCACGTCCTCGGCCGTCATCAGCACGTTGCTGAAGCACACCCGTTTGGCGCGCACGCGGGACAGCAGCCGTCGCAGTCCACCGGCCGTCAGGTCGTCGTATCTCGCGGATTTCGCGTAGCCCACGTGCAACACTTCCAACGGTGCCGCCCGGCTGTCGTCCTCGTCGCTGTCGTCCTCGCCGTCGTCCTCGTCGCTGTCGTCCGCCCGTTCGCCGATTGTCCCGTTGTCCCGGTCGCCCCGCGGCCAAAACCGTCCAGGCACGTCTCGTTCGAAGTCAAACACGTCCACCAGGTACAGCGACGTCACGTTGCGCACGTCGTACGCGCGCGTCACCGTGGCCGCCGTGTCCTGGCCACCGCGCATCAACAGCGCGCCCTCCGACAGGTACATGTGATGTTGCGCAACCCGGTGCAATCGGTCCGTGATCGCGGACGCCTGTAGCAGGTCGTCGGTGGACTGTTTCCGGAATATGAACCGGATCATTTCCGGCGGCAAACGGTCGAACACGCATTTCGAACACGACCTGCGGACACAGACAGCATCGTTAATGATCATATAATATTATTGTATACATCATTGTAATATTATGCAAAAGAATTTAGGTGTACATAATATTTTTATTTTATTTTCGTCAATTACGAAACACTGCAGAATTGAAAAAATAAAGTTTTCACGTATTTTTCTCACATTGGTTTTATAACCGTGTCCGCTGCAGCTGCCTAGTTCCGCATTAACTTGGATACATCACTGATTATTACTTTAATAGGTAATCAGTGATTACTAATCACTAATCGTTAACGGTTTTCACGATAACTTTTCACCCTCAATCGCTTTTGAAATCTGTTATTATTGCAAATATATGAATTCCAACTGTTATACCAAGTGACCGCGATTTCCTAGTTCAACTCTATCAATTTAACCATCCAATGGTGCCTCTAAAAAAACATTACTTCAAGCCAACAGTTGTCGTATGACTCCTATCGCCAACCAACGTATAATGTGCAGCTGATACGTTTAATGTTACGGTTAGGGATGAGCAACGATATAATTTTGTGAATCCATATTGTTATAATTTTTCCAATATTTTATCCTAATTAAAAATGTACATTTTAAATATTACCTATTTATAATTTATTAATAATTATTAATTCAAAAATTTGCTTTACCCAGCTAATTCTAGATAAGTACAAAAAATAATAAGGACATTCAGAAAAATAAATATTCTAATAATATAAATTTTATCATAAAATATTAAAAGTTAAAACTATTTTTATTAAAAATATAAATCTCGATGTACCATACAATATATATATCATATAATATAAGAACATTTGTCCCAATATCAATATCGTATTATCAATATTATTATCCATTAGCCTATCACTAGTTACGGTGCTACTTTTCAATTTATATATCTGTACGCGAAATTCTATATTTTAGTCACTGCCTTGCAATAATAAATGGTGCATATATATTGTCATTTTTTTTCTTTTATTCTTTACTTGTAAAATGTTATTATTATTTTTCCGGTCTTAAAACGATTTTCCTGAAATCAACCCCGTCAAGACCAACTCTCATTTACGTCCATGGTTTATATGCTTTCAACTTAAACGATTAAACATAAATAGCTTTCTTCCATTCGCTTAACTTTATTTAGCATTCATCACATGTACAGAATTTCGTAATTATTATCAACATTTGTACATATTTTAAAGTGGATAAAATCATGACGTATTTTACAATCGAGCGTTTGTGCATTATTATGTTTTACATAAGTCGAGATAAATGAAAAAAAAAAAGGTTTTGAACCGTATAATTCCATATAATTGACAATTTACTACCTGTAAAAATATCATGAACATATTTAAAAATTATCTATTTCATTACTTTAGAACTACATTTGGTTTTATATTCTTTCAATTTACATGAGAATTATATTTTATTTATTTTTATTTTATTAGAATTATATTTTATTTAAAATTGTGGACAATAGCCTTATTTTTAAACTTACGTTAAACTTGTACTATTGCTCATTCAAATATATTCTTTTTTAAACATTGCGATTGGAACATTTTCTGAACGTCTTATTTTCAGATGTACTCATTTTATTAAATGTAAAAAAAATAAAAATTCTATATTATTATATCTTATATAAAAAGTTTGATAAATATTCTTAGAGAACGGTTTTTAGTCAAATAAATATACCGTAGGCAACTGTTAAACATTTTCACAAATCTATTGTAAAATTATGACATTTAAGATTAGTTTTTAATGGTTAAGGGATTCAAACATTTTATATCGTAACACAACATGAATTTAGAAAACATTTTTTCACATAATTTAAAACCCGTTAACTTTTAGTGACAATGAAAATTTTTAAGTAATTTTCCGGATGTTTTTTATTTAAATTTTTACAAATTATAAAATACGTAAAAATAATAAAACAATATTTCATAGTATGTATTCGTAGTTGGCACAGCTGCTGGGTGTAATGCGAGTGTATACTATTATAAACTATAAAGTCATTTGACGTGATATTATAGTAATCGAGCTCTGCGTAATATTAAGAATTCAAAGAGTAACGTATTGATACATTTAGAACAGCCTTTCGATGAAAAAAACTTCTAGAAAATTGTATACACTATCGTTTTTCGGATGTTATTATCGACTACTAACACGTGGTCCACGACAATGTAAAGAAAAGCTTACAGATTACGATTATTTTCATTCAAAACCCGTGAAAGCCATATTATCCGCAAATAGAGCCCTATATCCGATTTCTAACTTGGATGGTATCTCGTATACGTTTGTATAAAGGATATAAATGATGCTCTTTTTTCAGCACTTCAACGTTTTCCCATTACGCCGGAGAGGATATATTATAAGGATGCTGCACATCTAGTGGATACTTTTTTTCATGAGTATGTGGACACTACAGATTTGCACTTGTTCATTTTTATTTTTTTTTTTTCATTTTAATCACGGACCGTTCTCATCTACGTTAACATTTCGCTCATCCCTTCAAGTTTTTTCTCATTCACTAATTTTACTTATTACGATCAGGAAATCCTACCTATGATACAATAACTGGCTGAAAATTAGATGAAAATTGATTTCTCGATATTTTTTGTTGTGTCATTGGTAACAAGTAATTCAAAAATCTCATACAAATATCTAATTTACAATCCTATCTCATCAAAATATGCCCTAAGTATATAACACAACAAAAATACGAGCGAACTATCAAGGATCTACATGGTGGCAGTATGTTTACTTATCATTAATTATTTATTATAGGTTAGTGTAACAATTATTTCATCAAAGTCGATAACATTGGTTCACAGTTCTCCGTTTGATTTATGATCCACACACATACACACATTGGACGTGGCACTATGGTACAGATGTCGAAAAACATACCAAACAGTATTCGAAAAGCTATATATATATATATAAGGTATAGCCGTTGACTAGTGAAATTTCTGTCAAACTGATATCATTTTACCTGACCATATTTTACTGGGATGTCAATGGCGCACTAAAAATGATGACACACAAAAGTCCTTTAAAGCCGAGTACTTGACATGTGTCAATCGATCGAAATAATAACATTGGAAATTGAATCGAATCAATCAGAACGGATAACACAATTGAATATAATTCGAATCCTAAATAAAGCAAATATAAAATTGTACAATGAATATACATGCGCATACAATTACAAACTACGAGCGCCCGATGATATTATTGTACTCTCGTCAAGTACCTATACCGCCTACATAATTTTACGAATAAACGAAAAATAAGCAAACGTTTCGACGTTGTTCAACGTTTTATTAAAACTACAGCGTACCTATGTTAAAAAATGTCACGTGTACTCACTCGCTGATTTCACCCATTGCTAGGGCCTGGTGTTCGGTTCGGTTTGACACACGCCAAATGTATTTAAATTAATACCGTTATGATCGTAGGTACGTCCAGGACGTACACTCACACTGCGTACGAACGTTTAACAGTCGGACATCAAATCGATTCGCGAAAACTGTCCGTGGTGTCGCTCGAAATTATTATTAAAACGAAATCGGAAGAAGGGACAACCGAAGTCTGAGAAAAACGTACATAAACCGTGATAGTGCAACTGACAAGCGTCTTGGGGACGAAGAGTGTTGGTGTTGATGTTGAGCGCGTAAACGCAACGTGCACATTGAATAACCGGTCCAAGACCGTCTCTTATTTATGTTAGCATTCGATCACGTTATCGGAGGAAAATAATTTAAAGAAAATAATAATAATATTGAATGATAATAATAGTAACGTATAAACACGTCTGAGCGATTGTGTGCAGTGGTAGGGCGGTACAGGTAATAGTTAACGGTGATCGCTATAATATAATAATATAAATTATAATACACATAACAGTTGTGTTCATGAAACGTGCAAACGCACACGATTACATATTATAATTTTTGTTGTTGACCTCTACGACTTATGTATCATTGCTAGCGAACCGGACGTATTATTTTCTATTACTACGCATATCATAATTATTATTATAATAGATTCGTTTCGAACACATCACTTTTGGATTTACAAATCTATTTAATATCCATATTTTTATTGCCACTCATTTTGGTCAGCTTTTTTCTTCACGATAATCGTTCGGTAACTGCGGGATTGCAGCAATATAATAATTGCGTGTATAAAACATTAAAACGCTACACAAATAATATAATTCATGATAATATAGTAAAAACAATTATTTGGTTATACGTAATATAGTAATGAGTGTATGTGATTTTATATTATCTCGAGCTCAAATTTTGACACAAAAGTAGTATTCACCTATAGCATAATAACCACTTGTAATTAAAGATGAATGCCTTTCAATATTCAATAACTCTACAATGTTATTCAAGCAGTGTTTAGGTAGTAAATTGGAGAAATATTGATTTTACTTCAGTTAGCTTTTTAGATAAAAAAAAAATAATTATAATATTACTATGTATTATAAGAACTACAGTTGTATAAACTTTTGGTTACAATTTATAATTTATATGAATAATGAAAAACGTCAAATAAACGGAATATGATGTTATTTATATTTTGTATCAGTAATTAGATTAATTAAATGCAAATCCATTTTCCCCCTAAAATGTGATTACATGATAGATGTTGTGTTGTATTCTGTCTTTGAAATCATAAACAACGACTGAAATCATCATAGCGTAAAAATTGAACAACACAGTGGCTGAGCAAATATATCATTTAAGGTTTTATGTTCTGTTCTTAAGTGTAAAACTTGAAAAAACGACAAAAACATATTCTGCTTTTAGTTTCTAAGAATTTAAAATGGTTACTTGCCAAAATTAACTGTTTATAAACATGGGATATAGGTTGTTTATCTGTAACATTCTAAATTATAGAAATATTCTCCTAAATGCTATAATTGTATAGCGGTAATTGAGTATCATCTGCATTATTATTTGGTACATTATGAAAGGTCAGTATTCTATAAGTTGATACAGATATACAGTCTTATATAATATATTGGTTAGTCATTATATGAAAGTAATACTAGTAATAGACAATTTAGTTTGACATATTTTAACTTTTTTCATACCAACGAGCATAAAAATATTTTTTTATAAAAATTACTGATTACCTAAAAAAAAAAAAAATTATGAATTCTTATCAAAAATAGGAATTTTTAATTAATAATGAAACTTACTAGTTTCATTGCCAATTATGATGTTCATTGCAATATCAAATGATTTGTACTTTACGTGTAAACATTTTTGTTCATTTTGAATTTGTCTATTACTTTAGTTTCATTAAGTTGAAATTATTTCAAACGTTTATAATCAAATGTTCGTCTTTTTAATTACACTAAGATATAAATTGTATTTCAATAGTATTAATAAAAAAGAGTACTTAAAAAAAATATGTGTACTCTACATTAATATTCTCGGAATGTCTACAAAAGTTACAAATTTACAATAATGGAATATTTACTTTAATGAGTATTTAATAATAGTTCTCAGAAATTAATATCGAAACTTATAATGACATAATAATATTGAACTACAATCTACCTTATCATAGTATTCTGAAATTTTATAGCTTAATTAATTATATTATTTTTCTTAAAACAGTATTTAAAAAATTACATATAAATAACTTAATAAAATAAATACATAAAAAAAGTATTAAGTAGTTACCATAAAATAACTAAAAATTACGTAATACAGCTCAGAATATATACGAATATTCTGTACACTGTACGGTATTTATTTATATACGTTTTCAATGAAATTTACAATTTTAAAAAAAAATTATGAAATAATGATTAATAATGATTTGTAATATTATAACATAACTAAAATGAAAATAGTTCAACGCCAACAAGGCGTGCGTACAAATTAATTATTTTTTTATGCTATATAATTGTATTATTATATTATACTTATTACGACTCACCATCAATGGATAATAAAAAAACTCATTTCACATCACATTTAGTCCACATGGCAATGTTATACATTTTTTGAAGAAGGAGAAAATTCATATTTCATAGGAGAGTACCCCTAATAATCATTGACTGTAGAATAATCTACAAGGTAAATACAATTTTTATCTCAAATATTAGTTAATTCGGACTTTTAGCAAACATTATATCACGTTTATGTTCATAATAAATAACGACTACTTTTATAGACATTTCTTAATTTCGACTTATTTTTCGTTTATAGGTACTTGAAATTTCCGATTAATAGTTAAACCTCATTAAGAAATTTGATTCTACCACTATAGATATTTTTCATCTTTATAAATATTAACTGATCCACCTGACCTATTTTGTCAAAATAACTTTTCGAGAGTAATGGACAATGATAATAAGTTCATAATTTGTTTGAAGTTTAAAAGACCAATAACTTTTACCCAACCATGTTATATTATACCCGACCGTGAAATTCGTAGCTCATTCGACCTAGGAGCTTCGTCTTTTTATAATCGATTATTTAAAACATTTGTTTGAATAAATAATATTATTGTCATTTATACCGTCATATGCAGATTCCCGTTAATTTTGCGTTTATGTATTATTTATTTTTATCCATATAATGGTCATTTCATAGAAATATCCTTTACAAAGTTTTAAAAATATTTTTCCGGTTTTTTTTTTTTTAATTTTGGTTAAAATTGTTGAAATTATGTTATTTGTTGGGCTTCAAATTATACTTAAAACTTAAAAAATATTATTGAAATTGATTTATTTTTATTTAAACACATTCTTTGTTTTAGTCAATTTCTTTCTGTTCAAAAATAGGTATTATTATAAAAGTAAATACATAAAAAAAATTAAAACAAATGCTATTCGTATCAATCATAAACATCAAAAATAATTACCCTAATAATTAGAAAAATATTATAAACCATATTCAGAACCTTTCTACGAGTATAATGACTCGAAATGAAAATTGTATTATTCTAAATTTCGTTCCCCGGAAATAAAAAAGAACTGATTTATATAAGAATAACTAACGAATAATATCATTCTGAACGTATCTACTATCCATCATAAATTTATCCGATAATATGCACACTAAACTTAATTTCATACAGTTTTTATCCGACACTGAAGTTATAACATTTATTATGCTCAGATAATTTACTCACTTAATGCTCAATCATAACCATTTAGTTTTGATTTATTTTATTTGAAATAGGTAATTTATAAACTTTATTCTGTGGGAAATAAAAAGATATTGAAAAAGTAATATATTGTAAAAAATTGTAACTAATGGTCGTCGTTACCAAAGTCCAAAATTATTTGTATGTTTAATAAAATAAAAATAAAATTATAAATTGTATATTATATTATAAATCAAATCGAGTGAAATGAAAATAAATTTAAAAAATGAATATCAATTTGAAAGTTTATATTAATTAAATATTGTAATTTCAAGTATTTTAATAAATTTTTTTTTCTTCTCTTTTTCATCGTTAATTACTCTAGTTAATTATATTCCTCGTGAAAATAGTTTTTAATAATAATTAATAACCAAACATTATAACACGTCTTTTTTCTTTTCACACTTATTAAATAACTTTATTTAACGGTAATATAATAAATTTACTAATATTAAAAATAAATGAAATCAGAGCCAACGATAATAATAATAGTGATAAGTTAACTTCGGTACGAAATTACACAAATTTGAATCCTACTCCTACGTGTAATATTATTTTTCTTCAGAATGTTTATGACATCACTCCTTCAATGTAACAAAACTATGAGGATTTGAATCTTCATAATAAACAATATATTAATATGAATATTCGATATTAAATATTATAATATACCTACCTGTTATTTATGCACATAAGTTTATTCAATATTATATCTTATTTCTTTGTGGCAGAAGATCAGTAAGTATCTAAATACAAGTATATAAACTATGCTGTAAAATTTCAGGGATAAAAACAATAAAAATAGAAATAAGTTAACTACTTTATTACTATACTTTCACTATCAACAATGTCAACTATGGTTAGTGTTTATCTTTTCTTTTGTAACCGAACTTTATACAGGTCAAGTGGGATTATGGTGACCGAGGATGTTGTGACATCTATCATACATTCCTGTGACAAACTATAACATTAACCAAATTAGTTTCAAAATTATGTTTATTATTTTGCTAACTAATTCATAGGATTTATAATTTTTATTATTACTCACTGTAGCGATTTCATGAGCACAATATTCTGTTATAATAAAAATTTCGGTCACAGATAATCGTGAATACCTTAGGGGTAGCAATACTCAGATTACAATATGATAGTCTATAAGTTTGTCTAAAATAAACACGACAGTTATACAACCACACAAAATCAATTGACCAGCTACTTAGGTTTATTATAAATGACAATACAAGTATATAATGATATACAATACACATACCAAATTTATTTAAGCCGTTGTTTATAAAATATATAAATAATGTATGTTCAAAACTATATAAATATTTAACGATACTTTTATTTTTATAATTCAACATTATGAAATTATACTATTTTTTTAAAAAAAAAAACATCTCGGTAGGATTTGTGAAGCTGTTGTTGTACATACCTATATTTATAAAATAATACTAATAGTAATCAACATGTTTATATATTTGAAAAGTCATCTAACAATTTGTTATTCGAAAAATGTACTCATATAAATAAATAAGAAGAAATAATCATATTTATTGGAGTAAAAAGTTTTTACTTAAGCTTAAAGTAAGTACCGTTTTACGTAATGTAATTTTTAATTATTACTTTTTTTTTTTAATCAATATTGTGCATCGTTAAATTTTAATTAGCCTGCATATTACTTATTGTTCATCATAAATGTGAAGGTGTAGTAATTTAAGAGATCAATGTATAATATCAATAATAATATTATTTAAATCAATGTAAATGAAATCGAGTCTTATGTAAAAAACTTTTTTATAATAATTTTAAATATAAAAAAAGGAAAAATGAATAATAAATTACTTACATTAAAATATAGAATATAGACTTATTTATAGAAATCTTTATATTTTAATGGTCTTACGATCTTAACTATGACTTAAGTACAACACAAATGATGAATTAAAGATTATATCTTTTTATTATTTATGTAAAAATGTTGTGTATTTGAATTATATCTAATTAAAATAAATAGGTTAGTTATAAGGGTATACATACTTTTATTATTATTCTTATTTTTACTACAATTATAACTATTAATGTTATTATCATATCATTTATTTAATAACCAACAAAACATATTTAGTGTTACATTTTTATGAAAAAACTCTTTAGGCTACAATTTCAAATTCTAATCTTTGAGGTTGGATTTATAGTTTTGATTGTTTTTTTTTCATAAATAAATAAAAGAAAATTATTTTTATAATAATTTGTTGTCATTATTAACTATTTCAAAAAATAATAAAAAAGAAATGTATGATAAAATAACTTGTTACAATACCTATTTAGAATATCATATTTAAAACTATAGGTTTTCATTTTGAATTCATCGAAGGTTTTTTGTCACTTGAAGATAAAAGTTTCAAAATTTTATGTTAAAAAATTTACGTCAATTAGATTATATTAACTATTTTTATTGTTGTTATATTTTTATAATATGTTAAATAATCATTCTGTAACCTTTGACCTACAGGCGTTTATCGCTCATAAATAAATAAGCTCATCGGTTAATACCCTATTTTGGACAATATATACCAATTTTTATGTAAGTAAGTAAACCTAGGAAATAATTATTAAATAAATTAAAATTGTAAAAAAATATAAAATAAAAAAATTAATAAAAATTGAATTGTATGACATAAAGATAAATTTCAGCCTTCTCTAATTTAAAACCAGAATAACTGATGTTAAGTTCAAAATTATAATAATTTATATTATGTAATATTCTGTAGTATTTTTGTACTTCAATAATGACAATTTTTTATGATAAATAGGTCAAATTAAAATATGCGTTATTATGTTGATATTAATGAAAAATCTACCTTTGCGTTGTGGATATCTAAAACTATATTATGAAAATATAATTTTATAATTTTGTTTTTGAATAAGTTAATTAATATCTTTATAACTCTGAATCGCTAAATTTTTTTAAATAATCTAAACTTTAAGCGTGTTTAACGTGTATCAATATATTTTTCTGAAAAAATATAGCAGTGTTTAGAACTAAAGCACAATAACTTAAAGTAAATTACAAGCTAATTCATACAGTTTTAATTATTCTATAATTATCTTTATAAAAAATAAAAAATGTAACTAAAACTTCTGATCATATTAATATCATTCTATTATTCTGATCATCTGTTACGTCTGGTTGCATACGGTGAATAGTGAATGATCCGTTTTTGCTTATACAAATTAAGGAACGCGAATTATTTTTTATCAACTATAAAAAAATTCGGTATTTGTGATCTTTGATATCAAACATGTGTTATGGTAAATAGATTATCATAATTCAAAAATTATTATTTACTTAAATACGATATAAAATTCAAGGAAAAAAACATTAATATACTTTCAAAATACAGTTTTTTTTTTTTCCAAATTCGTATTAGTAATAGTTTGAATATTTTATTTTTCGATTAATAAATGTGCGCACTTAAAACATAATAAGTTGTTGATTATTTATTTTTTCTTAATACACTTTATAAGTCAAAAATAAATAAAATACTTCAAAATCTTTAACTTACTATCCTTTAAGATAATTATCTACTTGTACATTTGTATAGCAATAACATTTTACGGCATTTTTTTTTTTTTTTTTAATTTTGACCCTACTTAATTTACAGATATGTAATATATTAATTAATGCTATTATTCTTCTACAAATATCCGTTGATCCGTAAACGTTCATATAAACATAAAACGTTTATCGTTTTTATTTTCTTTGAGACAGGATATTCAGTAATGGGAGACTGACTTAATGAATGTATAGCGTAAATATTAAACATAAATATTAGTTTTATTTCCTTAATAAAATACAATAAACTTTGTTAACAAACTACATAAATTTATTTCAAACATTATTAGAACAGAATATAATAATATTATAATATGTGAACAATTTATTATAAATACTAAACGACATGGCAATGAAAAAGTTCAAATGTTACATTAGATAATATAATGTAAATTTATTTTTACGTACGAGTAAATATTGATATAATGGTTTTATAATATACAAATATACTTCACATTTGAGCTGCAATTTCATACATGAAACTAAAAAGTATAAGACTTCTATTTTTTTAAATTCTAAATTATAATAAAAATGAGTTTAAATTAAGTTTAGTATCCAACAACCAGTAGTATTCAAATATTACATCAACAATACATATTTATTAAGCTTGTCGTCATAAACTAGTTGTTTGATTATGTGTTTATAATTATCGTTCGCAAAAAAACAATATAAAAATATCAGTAAATAAAAATATATTAAGTATGAATATCTTAGTTCTAACAGTCCTAACATTGTGGATAATGAACCAGTATATTACAACATGTTTTTAACTCATTCATAGTAGAGAATAATATGAACTGACATTGTTTTATAATCTTTATCCAACTAATGATGACAGAAATATAATATAAACATTATAAACTAGTGGTTATTATTAATTTCAATCCTGATTAACATTCCCAATATAATGTTAATACTTCTTATACCGTTATACCCTGTGATTGGTTTTCAATAGAAATATCATTTCAGGTACGATATAATACTAACATGCTTTTATTTTATTTTAATAGTTAAAAAAAAAAAAATCAAAAAATGTATTTTTATAATAATACTTCATTTATATGATTATGAATACTATAAACCATATTGTATATTAATACTACCAATGCTATAGATACTCTAATTGTTTTTTTTGTTTTATATCAATATTCAATACAGAATAATGTTCTCGTGATTGAATTGTTAATTTCTATGATTTAACAAATAATAGCGATGTTGTAGCATAAAAAATATCATATATTATTTAACCTATAATTATTAGGTATAAGAATAAAAACTTAACTTCTAAGGTTATTACGAAATTCTTGTCAAGAAAAGGAGTATTATCGCCATATTAAAATATATAATAGAAATATTTTTCTGTTGACATATTTGAAAATATCCCCTACTGAAAGATTTTTGTTATTTAATTATTTTTCTATAATCAACTTATTTTTTGTATATTTACTTGCTGACATGAAATTTAATTTAAAAAAAGAAACCTCATAGAACAAAAATTTGAACTGCTTGAATAATATGCTTTTTAGCTTATAATCAAACAAGATAAACCATATTTTCATGTAAATTCACCAAAGCTACTGAGTCAAAGTTAATAATAATAAATTATATAACCATAGCAGTCAAAATGGACTGTTAATATAATTAATGTTTTAAAAAATGCATATAAATGTATACATTGTTTATAGTAAATAAAATAAATAAAAAAAAAAAAACAAGAATCTAAAAACAAAATACACGTCAATAACAAAAATACTTATTGTAATTAGGTTATTATTACTTTAAATAATAATTAAAGGACTATAAGACATTGATAAAATAGCAATAATGTTTATAGCTGCATATAAACTAATTTAAGATTAAACCTTATCAAAGGAATTACATGTTATTCAATTAAAATTATAGTATTTGCAATACATATACTTATGAGATATGTATTTATGACATTGTAGTATTGAAGTAAAAATAAAATAAATTATTTTATGAAATAGTATACCACAAATAATGATATATTATAATAATAATTAAATTGTGTTTATTTTAATTTCGACTTATTATAAGTTGGTTAATATGTTTAGATTAGATATTTAAAGTAAAAAGTATTTTAAAATGTTGTTGAAGCCAAACTAATATGAGTACACATATAATAATATATCTAGTGTCAATGAATAAAGTTTTTTTTTTTTTTAAACAAACTTATAGTAAATTAGTTCAATATTAAAATATTTCTATAACTCATTTACTAACTACTAAAATAATATTTTTTTCTTTATTCTAAATATGTTTTTAAGATCATATATTAAAATATTTTTAAATAGGTACCTCAAGAAAATGCTAAGCTGAAATGATGATTAGAATCAAAAACACTTTGTTCTCAAGTTACGCTTCAATAAAATTATCATATAGTGAACTTTTTTTAAGTAAATCCATACTTTTTAAAGTATTGATCTATTTTATGTACCTATTATACTAAATGTACGCCTAAAATCCTAATTAATAGTTGTATCATGAAACATCCGCCTGGATCACGGCTGTTATTATATAGTAGTCCTTCTTCTATAGCTTAATATTTGAAAACAATTATTTTTATTTTAAGGCAAATATTACATTTTACTGTTTATTTCTAAAAATATTAAAAATATATCAGATTGTAATCAACTAGCCTTTGGACTGACTTTTACACTTCAACTCTTAATTTTATTTCATTTAGTTAACAACAATAAATTATAGAAATTTAACTCATATATGTGTAGTTTTAATAAATCATAATGCATGATAATTAATAATAATTTGATCAGCTGATTCGATATATTCGAATAATTATTCATGATATTTGTTTAATAAGAATTTAATTTATCAATTTATCAAATCTAATGATCGTAAAATAGAACGTATACTTTATACGTGGGAGATATTTTTCACGTGTAATACGCCTTTTATTATATTATGAAAACTCTAAGTGGATTCATGGGAAGTCGATGAATCACGACTTTCAAATACGATTTCGAAAAGTGTTCATTCACTGATAAACGTATTACCTAGGTATATACGATGATGCATATTTTATTTCAAGTTTATAAAGTCATTAGGTTTTTTTTTCATTATCTATTAAGAACTATAACATTGTTAGAATCAAGTAAGTTTTTATTATGGTAAGTGTACAACTCAATTTATAAAATTTATATTCTTATAAAATGCTGATACGTACCACTGTACCAGTCACCAATTTACACACAAGTTAGAATCTCCTGGAAAATTGTACTTACCTAGTCGAATCTTACTTTAATTTAAACATTAAACAACTATTCCAATTATAATATAACGTTCTGATTATTTCTTTAGTAGTATTTTTTTTAATCTTTTTAATTCATCGACTTGCATTTTTTTTTTTTTTTTTAATTACTTGGTTCATAATATAAATTAATGAGAGTATTTTTTTTCAAGAAGTAGAACTTTACATGCGCTATTTATTACAATTTATTGCATAATGTGGATATTTACTGAGTGCTTTTCGAATATGCCGAAATTGGAATACATTTTCCATGAAGCATGCTGATAAAGCTCATAAAATGTTTAATGAAATTATAAAACAGTTTACAAATAACTTGTTATAAGTGTAATAACTGTTTTAACGCTGTAATTACTTATATGTACATAGGTGTATATATATATATATATATATATATTACATTATAAACTTTCACTATTCAATTCACTTTACTTATATTAAATCAAAAATTATCTTAATTGGCATTATAACGACACATACATTTTTAATTCCAATGTTGTAAAATGCTACTTACATAGGTAATCATTAATAAAATTTAATTTAATATTTTTTTTGATAAATTGAGTTACTTATTAATTTTAATATTATTTTATTAGTCAGTTAAATCGATGTATGTCTATATTTTAATTTTATTTATTTAATTTCATTTTTTTTTTCTGTCTAAGATTTCAGATTAGTTACTCCAGTATCACTAATAAAAGGTTTACTCAGTGGTAAACAGGGCAACAATTATTGTAAAAGAGAAAAAAATAAAAAAAATGTGATATTTACATCGCAAAAAAAATAAACTATTCTTCTTGTTGTTGTTGTTGTTATTATTATTATTATTATTATTATTATAATATACGTTAAATGTATATCATTTGTTTTAATATTTTAATCAGCACTACGCAGAAAATTGATAATATTTTACAAACTTAATACACATAATTTAATTAATGTAAGTATCCATATGAAATATAATACCTTTTAAATATTTAAAAGAAAACAAAATGTATGTAATAGGTACCTAGCACTACATGTTTCTTATATAGGTACCCTTATCAATCAGAATATTTCCAATACCTTTACCATTATAATATTTTTAGAAATTTTATGTTTAATGAAACCTATTTGTAGTAGACCCTAAATAATATAGAAACCAACCTTGGGTAAAAATTTAAATATAGATTTAATTTTTTTGAATGATATTTCGTGGTTATTGCAATATTTCAATATTATTAATACTAGGTTAATTTTAATTTTACTTGGTATTATTTTTTTTTGATGAATATAATAATTATGATTTATAAAATCTTTTGTAAGATAATTAATTTAAACATCTTTTAAAATTACAATAATATAAATGACAGATGGCCCAGTATAGTAGCACATAGCAAGTTTATTAACTCTAATAGGTCCTTGGGTCAGCATCTTTTTAACTATCTATCTGTTCAGATTTTTGGGAATGGAATTTTTTTAGATTAAGTAAAAGATTCTTATATAACATCTTGGTCATAGATATTTAAAACTTTAAATTTTTATTTGTTTATTTATACCGTGTATGTTAAATTATAGAGAAATAAAACAATTACATAATATAATATAGGTGATTAAAATTGTATAGTGTTACTTATGTACCTGTTTACATATATAACTGTAAATGTAATATTTATGATAATCGATTCGAAAAAGTATATTAATGGCAAATAAAAAATTTAAATGAACCGCAAAGAACATAATATTATTGATATTTAGATTTAGACTTGATCAGAACGCTACAAATGTACTTGTAAGAATTGAAGTTTAATTTATAAAATGTACCAATGGAAATATACATTTTAATTAACATAGGATTGCACCATTCTTATCTTATTAAATAAACAATGTAAATCCTGTCGAAAGACTATGAAGAACAATGAAGGTCAACTTAATTAATCTCATTATATATTTTATTTTTTGACATTACTTTAAAATACATAAATAAATAAATAAGTACCAACTTCAAAAAACATAAATTTACTCATATAATTTAGTTTATTATACATGTAATTATTATATTTCATAAATAATTTGTTGATTTATAAATATTCATATAGGTAACATTTATTTATTAACTTTTTTTTTATGATATATATTTTTTCAAATGAAGTTAAACAAAATGAAAAACTACTTTATTCTACTATAAAGTTAAAATTTGTTTAAACTTGGAAAAGTAACATATACGTTATTACTATTAAACTTTTAGTCAATCAATGATTTTTTTTTAATATTTTTATACAAAACTAAGCCTTTCTAAAGTTATAGTCACGAATCAATACTTCATAACTATAGTTGAAGTCTTAGAGAGGTTATTCGATGCGTTCGATGTACTTGTCGGCACTTCTTGAAGAGGACAAGACTACAATAGGACTAAATAAAACTACACTCTTCAAGAGAGGATAATTGTTTTTTACATATAATGAATAATTAAATTACTACTATATCTCATATTAAGTGCATATTTTAAGTAATTTCTCTATCTTTGAACTATCTTAAATATTATTTTTAGTTTGTCTAATAATAATTGAAATTTTTCTCCTTTTTAACTCCCACAACCTAAAACTATTTTGAATAAGTAGATTATAATATTATAAGTATATATATATATATATATATATATATATATATAATATCATGATATTATTCAAATTCATATTTGATGGTGAATAGGTATGTTGTATATTATCGTAGTATTTATATTTTCTTGAAGTAATGGGAAATTTGGGAAATTGGGTTGGCAAACAAAATATTTATTTAAACATTTAATATATTATGGTTCACAATATTATTGCAATGATAACTTCTTTTTAAGGAATAAAAAATATTTTTTTAAGTAAACTGCTTTCCAATAAGTTTTATTTGTTAAAATTGTCCATTATATAATTATTATTTATTACAAAATAATATATTAAATATAAATGTTATAAAAATTGTAATCTATTTTAGTAAGATTTCTCGGAATATTATATCGGATACTGATTTTGGTATCATCCAATAAAAATAATTACTATATCAGAAAATTTTGGATATCGAAAATTCAACATTCAAAGTAAATTATCATGAATTAGTTAAAATGTATGTATATAACTGTGATACTATTGTGGCGATGACTGATAATTGTTATGTTTATGTATAACACATTATAAAATAAATTTACAACATCTTATCAAGAAATTGATACATTAAATCATAAAATTTACTGTTTTATAAACAATATTTTTCTATAGTTGTGCAGGTATAAATGTATTATATTTAAAATATTATAACTATAAAAAGGAAACTTAAATATTAAAAAAGTTACTGATAATATCAAAAATACCTTTGTGTTATTATTTTTAAAGCATTTATAAAAAAAAAAAAAGATAAAAAAAGTGTCAACAATTTTTTAAAGTCAAAATTTCGAAATGTTCGCTTATCTACACAACACATGTTAATAAAATTGCAATCTAACATAATATATTTATTTAATTTTATATAAGTACAGAAGTTCATATTATCATTTCATGTGAAGTACTGAAGTTAATCTATGACCGAATTATATCACAACAATAGTGTAAAAATAATTGTTTAACTGAGAGATATCGTCAGAATTATTTATATTCCATGATTGTAAATCAATCGATGTTAGATGGAAATTCAAAGATTAGAATAATAAAAGTAAACTTTAAACTTCAATATTAGAAGAGTGGTCTAATACAGATCTAATATGTATCATAATTATTGGAATAAACATTACTACTTAAACAACAAAATATTTACTATCTTATAATATAACATGATATTTGATAATAACTTGCTCCTATATATAGTTATACATTTTTATAAATTTAAAATTATTGAATATTATTTACTATCAATTTATTATATTTATTTTATTTCTTATACATATTATGTAAAATGTATCTAGAGTAATATAATTCATGTATATTCAATAAGACGATAACATAATAACATTATAAAACAATTATTGAAATTAAGAACTACTTATATGGTGGTTTATTACATTTTATATTGTTTAATTGAAACAGGTAAAATCCCAAATAGAATACAATTTATTTTTTTGCTACTTACTGCGTCTAACAAGCTTCAAGCAACGAACTAAATATCAGTAATAAAGTGAAAAAAAAGGGTGGAATGAAAGATGATCGGTTCTATATATTATTGATTGCAAAATTGATAAATAAATAGGCAAAACAAACACAAGTTTAAAGAAAGGTCATAAACTAAATACTATCACTCATTGTTATCGCAAACAGAAATTGATGTACAAATAGTAATATAGTAATAATTGTTATTATACTAATTATTCCCCAGCTCTATAACATTATGTTTGTAGTTACGTTTAATTTTAACACAATACCTATATCTCAAGGCTAAACAAACACGAACAATGGGAATAAGATTATTTTCAATAAAAGCAATACACAATTACGCACATATACAATGTAGAAAGACTAATCTTTTGCATAGTAAAAAAAATTGTTTGACTTATTGTAATTATTTTAATAGCTACTAATTATTAGATTTATTTTATAATGCTTTATTTCATATCCTTTGATTGAGAATATTTATGGTTTTGCAAATTTGAATAACTATAGTTACTTACCTTCAAATTTAAATTTATCCTTGCAATCATAAATTTAAGATGGGGAAATAGTTACTAAGTTATTAATCTAATAAATTTAGAAACAAGATTATAAAATAATAATTTAGACTTCTATTATATTAATATTATTTATTTTCAATTGTCATTTTGTGTTTACTATAGTAATAGTAGGTATTGAAGAGTTTTAGACCTATATACTTAATGAATAGCTACATGCTTATTACTTATAAAACGTTTCAGACGGAATTGCGATAGGACAACTAACAATAGGGCTCATAGCATACGTATACGATATCACTCTCTTTTAGAAAATGATATCGAGACAATAAAAAGTCTGAGAAAAAAACTTATAGGTAAAGACCGGGGAGATAGTGGGATTAATCGTTAACGATGAAAAGACGAAATACTTAATTGTCAGCCGAAGTGACAGAAATTATGGACTAGAAACTATAATATTATATTGAGTTAGAATGACATATATTTAGAAAAGTATCACAATTTAAATACCTATCTGGGATAATAAACTTAAGATTATAACTTAAGACAGATTTGTCGTCGACAATACAACTAGCTAATTAGGGATACTACGGATTAGAAAAATTACTAAAATCTAAGACCCTCTCTAAAAATTTAAAAATAAGAATATATTATATGACAATGACATTAATACGACCAATTGTCCTTTACGGTTCTGAGACGTGTGCATGAGACGTGAGAGGAAAGTTTTAAGAAAAATATATGGGCCAACCGTTGACAGCCAAACAAATGAATGGAGTAAACTGCATAATTATGAACTTCAAATGGAGTTTCATTGACCTAATGTAGTTAAGGAGATCACAAAAAGAAGACTCATGTGGAAAGCCTTGCCTGGCGTAAGCAAGGATCTCTAATTAGACTGGTAATAGAGGAAGAGCCTATAGGGAAAAGATCTTTAGAAAGACCCAGGTTGATGTGGGAAGAAAAAATGATATAAAAAGGATAAGACTAGGAATCAGATGAAGAGAAGCTGCAAAGGATAGGGACAAATGGCAAGATTTGTATTTAGTATTTTAACGGCACCGTCTTAAAGGCTGAAACTAAAAAGAAAAGAAAAAGATCTCTTATAATTAATAAAATATGAATATTAAATCTTAATAGGTAAATAATTACAAATACTTATACTGTTCATCTTCACTGATTATTATAAGACAATATTAATTAACCATGAAATTTTTATTTTAATTTTTGTTTTTATATACATTTTATAATATTATATTGTAAAAATGAAATATAGGTTAATGATGACTATCAAATACTAAATTTTGAAATAAATTACAAAAATCAATAACTAAAACTACCTCATTATGTCAGTTATACAAGTGATATCCTAATTGTTTTATTCTAATAGATTAATTTGAATTCTATTATACTCAAATAACTGCAATTAATATAAATAATAGTAGAATTAGTATCTGATTTGCGTACAGCATTAATTTCAGATTTTCAGTAACCGTATTCAAGAGTAAAAACCAAAAAAACGAACGGTCCAAAACCAATAAATAGTCAATCGGGAAGCACCAATTATGTCGGACTTATCAATAAGACAATAATTAATTACTAGTTGTGTATTTACTGTTCAATGTAATGTGTGTACGTTGTAAAAAAATAAATAAAATATTTTGTTTTTCTGGTTTTGTATTTAGGAAATTTATTCAACTTTTATTTTTCTTGGTTTAATATATTATAGCACTCACAAGTTTATTATTACAATTTATATAAAGAAATGTACTAATATAAATAACTAACAAGTTCTTAACATATTTTGTATAGTGGATGAAAAAATATTTCACAATATATTAAATCTATTACACATAGATAATTATAAAGTAATTTTAAGGAATAAAAAAATGTCTACTTACTGCACTAATTTTACAACACGGTGTTTAATGTTTATTGTAATTTTCGAAGTAGGGCTTTGGTTTGACTCGACTAATAGTTCAATATACATTAATATGGCGGGAATAACGATTTTAATATTCAATAACAACAAAATTTTCTTTATGTTCCACAAGCTATTGACATTAACAATTGTTTTCTTTTATCCCTGCATTTATTTAGGACGACTGTTTTAGCAGATAAATAGCTGCATAAGATCAGTGATTACAAAGGTTAATGGTTTAACATAGGTATTTTTGAAATTACAATTTTCAGTTATAAACAAGGTAGGTACGATAATATGTCCCAAAGTCCTAAATGCGTAAAGTGAAGTAATATCATGTCTCCGTTAAACAGTTTACGCACCCTTAATATGTATTAACTAAACACACTTATGACGAAATCTGTCTTTAGATTTTGTTCTTATGATATTATTTCGTTTGTTTCCATGTACCCTTTTAAAGTCCATCGTTGTCAGCCCATGGTATTTTACGCTTATCTTTCCACTACATTACAGATATATTTCTTCGAGTATACTCAGAATAACTTTCCCCTTTTATTATTACTACTATTGTTATTGTTATTGTTATTTATATACGATGTCCATTGGATATTTCTTTAAAGTACATACTTTAAAAGCAAAAGTTAATTTAGATTATTGACTGAATTCAGACATTTAATTTAAAATTCTGCCATATACCTTTATTTACTTATTCTACATAATTGATTTTTATTTATTTATTAATAAGTAAATTACTTTCAGGTGACATTTCAGATGATAAATATTTCTCATAGTGGAACTTATCAGTTGCATAATGTTAATGAATTGATAAAATTATTGTTCTTGGGTATTTAATTTTTTTATACTAATTAACAGAATAATTTTTTTAAACAATTATGTGTCGTTTTACAGTTTATTTATTTATTTAGCTTATGGTTTATGGTTACATGCATTAGACTAATTATAATGTGATAACAGACAGTAAATTGAATTAACATATAACAGATGAATAAAAATAAAAATAAAATTCAAACAAAATAAGAGTAACTATGAATAATAGTGAGTAGTATTAATATGGTAACAAAACAATATATTTGGTATTAGAGTTTCAGACGTTCTCGTTCGTCCAGCCATTTAATAAATGTGGGTGGAGTAGTGAGACAGTCGATTAGGGGTTCTTGACAGACGTAAATAGGACATATAAAAGCTATGTGGTAGATGGTCTGACTTTCTGTTCCGCAGTCACATTCTGGCGAGTTTCTCATGCCCCATTTGTGCAAAAAATCTGCACATCTGCCATGCGATGTAATACAGTTTGATACACCGATGTAAATCTTTAAATTATTTTCTCAATATGATTATCTATATAATAACCTATGATAATATACACATATTTTAAATTTAAATATTTATATACATAATCAACGTTCAACACAATATATTGTTATTTTCAATGGTCCATTAAAAATACAATATAGTATGTAGCCATATGTAGGTAACACAGTGTACAACGTACAAGCGTACACATAAATAAGTGTATACGACACCAATCAGCACCGATAGTTTAATTGAGTAATTTAATTCAGTATTTCACCTACCGTTTGTAAATTGTGGTGGCTTTGATAAAATATTTTTTTTTTCCCCATTAAAAATAGTTCGTGGTACAGTCTAACACAATAAAAAGTTTTTTCTAGTTATAAAAAAATAATAATGTATTTATCTGACTATATTGTATCAAGTGAAAAACAAAAATCGTAAACGGTGTGAACCAGTCAAATTTTGTGATTACGTCCTCAGTCAATCGAACAGGATCAGAGTCTGAAAATAATATATTAAATATAATATTGAATATTTCCCTTACTATGAAACTCTTTAAGAATCATTGATGGAAACAGAATAGTTATAAATATTAGCAGTACAAAATATATAATGTTTTGATTAATATTTATAAGTAATTACATATTAAATATTTTCTCTCAATATTTTTAATACATAAAACATTAAGTACGTAAACAATATGTTATTATATAGACCACAGAGCATAGTTTCTTAATATAAATAAACATAATAGCAATTATAATAACATAAATAGAATCTCATAGAAGCTTAAAAATATTTTCGAATTTATTTTAGTCATTAATTTATCTATTAATATAATTGATTTAAGTTTTTTTTTATTATATTTGTAAACAAATTTTAAAATAATTGTAATTTGGCTTATTGTAGCACTATGGTAGGTGTGAAGGGAAGTTCCCTCGGATATATAAACTATGAATAAATTCAGTATCCCCTAAATTCACACCTAATGTGTGTCCATGGTGTGTGTATGCACCAAAATAATTCAAGTAAATGGTAATTATATAATAATAATTTCATAAAGTAGGTTAATATATAGCCAAAGTAAATTTCATAAAATAAATTAAATCCATTGATGATGAGTAACTAAAATAATATTTTCAATACTATTACATCCTACATTTTATTTGAATTTTTTTTTCTCATACAAACTACAACTAGAATTAAAATTTTTTGTTATTTCTTTAGCATCATACATTAATAAATAATCGTAAGATTTTCCTAAAATTATTTAAATATAATATTACCGACTATAGTCTTAGCTCAGAAAAAGTAAATTAATAATAGCACTATGTGAGTTTATCTTACTGTAGTTAGTAATACATTAACAGAACTACCTATAAGTAAGTAAAATTATATATTGTTAAAACCCTATTATCATGAGTTCACTGTGGTGAAATAACTTATCAGAGAAACATTACCTATTTATTAATATTTAATGGCGTAAATGGATACCTTGACTTCCATTATGATATAATTTAAAATAAATCCTTAACTGTACAAATACAATGTTTAAGAACATTGTTGACATAATTGAAATCAAGTAAAAATTAAATAATGTACACATAACGTTTTTTGGAATTCAAGCTAATTAGACTTTGGTATAATGCTTGTTTTATAATGAATTATAATAATATATTTTGAATACTTATTCCGAATATTCACAAACTATTTATTCAGAACATTATGTATTTAAATACGTATGATGACAATAGTTGAATAGTATTTACCAAATATATTTAAAATAATTTACAAAAAGTATTCCGAATACTTTTAGGTAGGTACCTAATAAGTTATCAATTTATCATAATATTTTATTGATAATGATATAATGTTTGATAAAAACACAATGGAATATATATTTTATTTTAATGTTAATACGCTTCAAAATATAAATAGAATTTTTTTTTTTTTATTGGTCATGAAATTTACATTTCCGTTTCGACAGCTGAGGCCATTAGCGTTACATTAAAAGAAAAAAAGTATATATATATATAGTTTTACGATATTGGTATTTAATCTTATAGTAAATTTATTAATTTAGTTGCTTTTAAGAATTCTATTGTGTTGATTTCGTTTTCTGAGTTTGGGCCTAAGCTTGTTCCGCCATCGTGACTCATTGTGACTTCATCTCTTTGTGTTTGGAATGATCTGCATTCATCAAAAATGTGTTTAATTGTGAGCGTGGTGCCGCATGCTTGATATAAAGAGTATAAATTGACTAACAACCTGTCTGATATTTATTTGAAACTAAAAAGATGTATCCATCATTTTTAGCCAATTAGATTTTAGAATCCAAAAAGCACGTCTACATGGAGATCAGGTATCAGGTAGATAAAACTGTCGAGATTTTTCTACGCGTTTGATATGTGTACACTGTACACTAATATGTCAACATAGTGACAGTTGTGAAATTGCTACTTTCGTCAGGCAAAGAGGACAAAATATAAATGCTTTTCACCATAGTTATTTCTCTGCGACCTTAATCTCACTCATTTTATCATCATTCAAATATGAAAATTTATGAATTCCGTTTCGCGTTTAAAACTTTATTTTAGCATGCTAAAAAAATCCGAATGAATATTATATTAATAAGTATAATGCAAGAATATGTAAACTTGTACATGTTGTTTTTAGGTTTACTGCGTAAATATGTATTCTTAAATTATCCATTTCATGATGTCTATAATCCAATATCTAAATTTTATCCAATTTTACATATGAGTACGTATTTTGGATTTTTATCTTTTTTATGCATTTGTTTTATAAATAAATAGAAAAAAATACATGATACTACAATTTATTAATTGAGTCTTAAATTCAGTTGGTTCATTCATGTTTTATATTATGCATTTTTATGTACCAAATAAAGCTAATATTGATCTAGTGATGTACTGATGTGATAAGCACCTTCGTTATTAAGTTTTTTTAAGGTACATTTCTATAAAAATTCGATTTTTTTCTATAATTTCGTATGTAACAAATCAATCAATTAAACGATTTGAAAATCATTCACTCAATTTCTATAAGACTTGAATAAAAGTCAAATAAAATGATAATATGCCATGAATTCATATGTCTATATCCAAATTTCATATAATTGGCGAGATCGATCAGCTCATTGTTAGGCAATAATACATTATAATTACTATAATTTGATTATAATATTGTTCGTGTTGTATAAACAGCGTCAAGAAATAATATTATGTTATGTAATATGTTCTGTTATACTCTAAATCTGAGCCCAATACGGCTTTTTATAAGAGATACGCCAAAGAAAATATCAAACTATAATTATAAAATTTGAATCAAAACTCGAATTTAATTTAATCTGCTTTAAATGTATCGAGTACCGTCTGCAACGGTATTATTCTAACTGAAATATTTTCACATCCGATTTGCAACGCAAAATGAAGACAGCATTCATTATAAGTGAATAATATTATTATTATAGAAATACATCATTGTTGGCATAGTTGCATCATCTAGGTTAGTGATTACCACGGCTGTAGATAGTATCTACAGCTAAGGTGAATATTAAAGGTCGGTTCACACGTTGAGTTTTCTTTGCGCAAACTGGCTTGTTTAAATCTGATTTGTGCAAATAATTAATAACGGATATTTGAAGAAAAATTTGATTCGCATAAATAATGGCTTAGATGAATTCAGGAACTGTTTGAAAATAAAACTAACGTTGGCGCAAGTGTAAACCGATATTTTAATATATGTAAACAATGATTGATAGTTTTTACAGTTAGCAAGTATGGGCTTGGTCGCTTGGGTGAAAAAACTAGTGGTAATTATGTTATCACATTTGTATCTGATGTTAGTGTAAATTATATAATATTTTCAAGTGATGTACCCAAATTATTGTGTAAAAATGTTGAACGTATAGAAGCGTACTTGCATTATTCTTAATTTGTGCAAGTATGTTCGCGCTAGACAATTTTCACGAATAAAACTGAACGTGTACACCGACGTTTATACTGAATAACGCTGACTTAAAATATGATTTGTTTCATCGTCCGGTTAAAAAGTAAAATAATAAGACCAATTTCACCGTGGTAAATCATTAATTTACTTTGATAAATAAAATATTTTCCAACAGTTTTATTGGTATATTGATTTATAGCTGTTTAAGGCGAATGGTATTAAAAAAAAATCTTCGAAACATGGTCATTTCATTGCGTGTTCTTCACTCTACTAATATCAGACATATCGGTACAAATATAAAAACAGAAGGATTTCAATTTTTTGGCACGAAGCATTTTATTTTGATTAATTACACCGTCGTCTTCGCGATTTTCTATAACGTAGTGTGGAACGCAAAGCCGTTACCGGTTGAAGACAATGATGCCAAAATATGTTGACATGCTATGTAGACGACCATCGACGTATTAGGGTCCAAAAATGATTACAATTATTTTGTTAATAACGATGCATATAAGTATAATAATAATGCCGTGAGTTCGTTGGATATCATTGCAGAACAAAACAGAGCAATGGATAACGCACGAAACGTAAACGTCGCACAACGGCCCGTCATTGTAAATTGGTCACAATATTTACACACATATTGCTTGTCTACTATACAACATAATATTGAAGTATACTATCTCAAAATGTGAAAATCATTCGTTATCTGTGGCCAGGTGTGGACGATTGGGAACCGAATACAGGCCGGGAGATGAAATATATTCAGGCTATTCGGAATACCCAACAAAGTTTTTCAATTAATATAAACGAATTCTCTAATTACATTTGCAAAGGCCCCGAATAGCAGAGGCCAAATGTCACATGACGGGCCAGTGGCATAAGCATAAATAAACCCATGGCCGAGGTGTAACGGTGTAAGATTGAAGCGCATAGGATTTATTTCCTATAACTAAGCATGCAAGGAAATTATAAAATAAAAGATGAATTTAAGCATGCAAAAAAGGATATATATTTTTTTTAATGTAGTTATTTTTCATATAAAAAAAAAAATCATAAATATTCTTCGATTACCGGGCAAGAATTATGATTAAATATACATTACCACGTGTGCTATTATCGTACTCGTCTTCCACCGCGAGGTTATGCTCGCAACGATTCACATCGCAGGCGTAGTGGTTGTGTGGACGAGTGGCGGAGTACTAGTCCATAGCCGGTCTCTGTAACATCGTTGCAAAACGTTTTTTGATATTTATGTACAAATAATATCCGTCATGAAGCCAACATTTATGCTGTACCAGTGTGAAAAGTTCGTAACGTACGTTCACGACGAATTTCAACTGGAGACAGCCTCTCTCGTCTTCAATAATAATGAAAAACTAGTAGTTTTCAATACGGCAATAGTGAGTGGTAGTGGTCCATTTATAGGTACCGATCCGATATATCCCGGTGCATGTGCAGCTTGTCATTCCACGCGCGCCACGTTCTGTTACACATTTATAATAATTTATTCAACCCTCAAAATTACATGAAAAATGATCTTATTAAAACGTTAACTATCGCTTTTAATGGTAATGAATATTATTGAATAAATAATATATTTTCAATAATTAATGTATTTTATTTTTATTATTTTATCCCTAAAATATTTTAAAGTTTTAGGAAATAGCAACTTACATTATTATAAAAATAAGCAGGTCATCTAAAAAATTTCCATTTTCAGATCAGCCATTTTGCCACGAATCTGTATCGGGGTTTGGGAATGATGGTAAGCAGTACTGTACGTTATTAATTTATTGTGCCATATAGTGTTTACGTATGACGTAGGTACGTAAAATTATTATTTAACTCGTCGATACAGAACAAAAATGTCGATAAAATAATCTTATGGCTTTTGCGGAAGAGAAATAAAATAGAAATTATTAATATCGTGGTAATACGATATTCTATACAGGTATTATAAGGGGGAAAATTGTATTGGAATGGTTTCGAAAATCGGGTTATCTTAAGTGTACACCTTTGAGGTTATCACGAGCATTAATCAAATAATGCAAAACGTGTATGGAGCAAGTATTCACGAGCATACACTAGGCTATTCAAATAAGCTTAGTTTTTAATATGTATGTAGTATATGTACCTATAGTGTTACATTACAATATATAGAAAAAACCATGGTGGCAACGAAAAATAATAAAATATCCAAGCCAAAACAAATCGCATGCGAATTGTGCACGATTACACCTACCACCTACATGTAAAAACATACTTTTCTGCTCTCACACTTTATACTGCGCAATGCATGGGATAGATGGTATAATACATGTAACGATCACATATAATATGACCGTATAGTAACCGTCTACTTTAAAAATTGAAACAATTCGTACGCTATTGTCATCATATTTTATTTAATATGCAAACAAGTGATTGTTCACATAAATTTTTAAAGTAAAAGAATAGTATGTACTTTTAAAGTTCATTTAATAATATCTGTTTCAATTTATATTGTACCATACTAGTTTTCAAATATTTATTTTTTTTTTTTTATCAATGATTCTGTGTGAAATAGCACATTTGCAAATGTATGTAATGCTAATTCATACGGAAAAATTTAAAACTTATCAATGAACGAGTCATTTGCAACTCGCAAACACATCATAACATCCACTCAACTATTAATAATTGTTATAGGTCATGGTATGTGCAACGATAATAATCATCAAAGTGTAAAATTTTAATAATAAAAACACTCCTACATTTTTATGACGCACATCAATACTCTAACGAATAACTAATTGCAAACATACTTGTGGAAAATCATTGAAACAGTATACAAATAAGCGTAGCATTCGTTATTAATTATTCCCAACTTAAGATTTAGTATTTTTCAAAATTCAAATTTGAGGTATATAAATATGTCCCTTGTTATTATTAGATTGTAATAATTATTCACATGTGTTTTAAGCATTTTTAAAATCTTTCAAGGCTTATAAAATATATTGGAGTCATGTTTAGTTTAAATTTATTTCAATACGAATTAAATACCATAATATTTACTTGCTGTATGAAAAAAAAATATATACAGATCATAACATTTTATAAGCATTTACATTTTTGAATTAAAAATGCATATTTTGTACCTAAACCTGTGATTCTAAAATACGCGATGCATAAAATAATAAAAGATGTAAATATGTTTTGAAATAATATTTATTATTGTTGATAAGTTATTTTAAACATTTTAATTTAATAATAATAATAATAATAATAATAATAATATTTATTATGGAAATAAAATTCCAATTTACATGATATTTGAAAGTAAAAAAAAGTTATAACAATTAATTATAAATATAGTAATCATTGTTTCATATATTTTCGTGCAATGTTCAATTGAAAGATCGTCTATAATATTATTAAGTGACATTAATATAGAGTTTAGCCAAAACTAATAGGCACTGATATAAATTACAAAAACAGTATTAATTGGGTAGTCTTAAGTAGTGAAATAATTATATTGTTATGTATTATTTGAACCAAATATTAATAAATAATTAATTATTCTTACTGACTTAAAAATTACACAAATAAAAAAATAATTTTGATAAAATCCATTTATCAAAGAATATTGTTAATAATAATAATTACTTATTACATATTAATAAGTTAAAATAACTATAATTAAAACAAAAAATGTTTAATCTCAAATGACAATAAAATAGACGAATATTGTACGTATATAAGCTTCAACTCTTTATTAATATACAACTCTCGCAGTGATTATTTTAGTTTTATCATCATAGATGATATGTTTTGAAAATGAGCTTTTTATTTGAATTGTAAAATAAAATACTTAAGTACTTTGGTTGATTCCGTTTATATTCTTTTTCGTCTTAAACGTATAAATTTATTTTATCGATAAAGTTGAATATTTACAAAATTTAAATTGAATATGAATTCTCAATATGAAGCAAAAATGTGTAGTACAATATACGCTAGCACAACAAAATGCCTAGTCGATAATATTTGTCAGTTATCACACTATACTGAAACTATACCAGTTATTGTATTGTGACGTGTATTATTTTTTATCTTAAAATTAGATAAGGTTATTGATATTTTTAATATTTTTTTTTAAATAGTAATTTGATATACGATTGTAAATACGTATTATTAAATATTAATTGTTATATTTCATATATTTCAGATATTTGATAAAATAACATGACATAATAAATTGGACGAAAAATTTTAATTTCACGTGAACCGTTAATTACAAATATACTACTTATACGTATATAATATATATATATATATATATATATTTTTATTAAAATAAAATCACTAGCATTAGAGGTCATTTGAATGAATATTGAGATTAATAAATATTAACACAATTTACATACATGAATACATTCATTCAAAATACACTGTATCATAATTTTTTAAATAATGACATATTTTGTATTATATTAAGATTTATTATTTTTTCTAAATTTTAAATGAATTTTAAGATTAAATAAATTTTATTCCATGGTATTCTTAAGTTCTCAACGTTGAACTTTTTGAGAGTATCTAACATCAAATAATTCCAACTTAAGACTAAAAATAAAATATATAATTTTCCATCCTATAATAAAACATTAGGTACTTTTACTTAACTAAATGATTTGGTAAAAGATAGAAATTTCAAATCCAAACACAAAACTATGAAATGACTTATACTGCAATCAGATAAATTAATAAACGTATACCTACATGATTTTGTTTTAAATTTTTCAACATAAGTTTTGACATAAGAATTGACGCATTTTTAATAATGAACCCGGTAAAACATCATTAATCATTATAATAATTATTTTCTTTATTGACATTGTATGATTTTTAATTACTTATTAAACAATAAAATTAATCAAAGTTGCAAGTAACCGATTGTAATAAAGTATAATTTATAATACTTTTTTTATAGAATGTGCTAATATATATTGTTTTTACTAATATAATTGTAAGATATAAGCCCGGGCGGAAATAGGTATCGTCCAGTTGTCCATTAAATGCAAAAAAAAAGTATGATATAAGTAGATTAATTATTTAAGAGGATTGTAAGCCATGATTTTCTGTCTCTGACTATTGTAAGTGCAACATAGGAAATTAGACTTTTCTATTTCCAACGTACCAATCGTTCAATTAATGCGATAAAAATTATGAAAAATAATTTAAATTCGTCGTTCAGCCTACTTTAGATCGACTTGCGCACTTTTTTGATTTTGACATGTATATGGCATGTACATGTCTTATGGCTGGGGGTCATTCTGTACTCTGTTAATTTGTCCGACCACGAAAATGTTACCATGACGTCATTGGTCATTCGTCATGAGGGTATCGATATTTCCGACAAAAACATTGATGTTTTAAAAAATCGATGTTTACTTGAATAAGTTATATGAAAAATTGTACCTATTTGAATGCCTGCTACAATTCAAGTGTGAGGATAGTAGTCAGAAAAAACTCTTTTAAAATTATAATATAATATTAAACTGACATCTACATTCTTATATCAAATATATTCAGTAGAAACAAGACATATACATGTACCGATGTATCTGTATGTAGTGTAAATACTCTTAGTTTTTTTCTCCAAAATTTCACAAAATAGAATTAAATAAATAGGAAACATAAAAATCAGTAAAATTTAATTTTTTCGAATGTTAAGTTCAAAATATAAAAATGTGAGAAATTCAATCTAAAGATGAGTTCACATAAAATTCAAATCAGTTTTCGAAATTCGATAGTTATTGAAAACCATGTTATGAAAATGAATATTTAATACCGCCTAAACTTCATAGATGTGTTGATAATATTAAAAATGTATTGTAGAAATAATATTATGAACATATTATAATTGAAATATTCTTAACATAATATTATGTTTTATTCATAACATAATAATTTAATAACAAACATTTATGGACTTCCTCCCAATTGACTATTTGAAGTAATTTAAATGTGAATCACATTTCAAAATTACTCAATTTAAAGTCATAAAATGTCTAACCTATAATCAGCAAATAATTTTTGTTGACTATATAGGCACTTGCATTTTTGTTTTAAGATTAAAGATATTTTATCAAAACATTTGGTTTTACTACTAGGAATAATAATGATTAAAAATATTAACTGATATACCCCGAATTTTCTCACAGATAATCGTTTTTTTGAAATAACATTAGAAATTTGGTTGTGGAAATTGTACATTATTGGTTTCAAGTTTAAAATACTAGGTAACCCAACAATATCGATCATCCAACCATGAACCATGGCGTTTCATCAATTTATCAGATTAGTACTTACAAAGTATGTAAGATGATAATTTAAATTAAATAAAATTTAAATATACTAACATAAAAGGAAGTACTCTACTTTTATTATAAATATATAATTTTATTTATCTTAATTTACTATATAAATATTTGTTGAGACTCTCCAAGTTTATAAGTAGTTGGAAGCTTGAATCTTTGTCTTTAGCATTTCATAACTCCCGGTTACAATTTAATATTATGATTAGATTTTGTGTTGGTCAATTTATTGATATTAATATTATGACATGTCTGGATAGCACTATTTCACGTTGGTCTACCAAGTCTACCAGGTTTGCCATTTAAATGAATCTGCATATTTAAATCTGCTTTTATTATAATTTTTTTCCCGATCATAATATTAAATGGTAACCGGGAGTTTTGAAATGCTGAAGACACAGATTCAAGCTTCAAGCTGTTTATAAACTTTGAGAGTCTCAACAAATATTTATATAATAAATGAAAATATATAAAATTATATATTTATTATTTATTATAAAATTAGAATACCTCCTTAAAGGTTTAGGCATACTGTTTATTCTAGCAGTATGTTCCATATTTAAAAGTTGAAAGAGTTCAAAAACAAAACATTACAAGACAATAGTTCAGATACTACGATGTAACTACATTTAAATGATCACAAATATCTTTTATACTAAGTGTAGCTAACAATATATTATATTGTAAATATATAATAAATGTCAACGGAGGCTAACAAATTGCTAATAAAATTTTAGTTAACATATTAAAAAACTAGTCAAATTAAATTTCAAGTGTAATTGAATATTTTAAACATATCAAAGTATAGTCATAG
Organism: Chaitophorus viminalis; assembly: GCA_025469195.1. NCBI lineage: Eukaryota > Metazoa > Arthropoda > Insecta > Hemiptera > Aphididae > Chaitophorus > Chaitophorus viminalis. The sequence continues at coordinate 77,490 of JAIPRK010000773.1, read as the reverse complement.
TGAATTTTTCATTAATTTGACTATAAAATTTTTTATTAGAAAAAACAGGTTGATTATAACAATATGACTAAAATAAATCAATTATCTGATGGTAAATATTTAAAATTTAATTTACAAATTGTTTTTTTGCGTATTATTATCAAAATCAGTGCAGGCCAACCCTGCTAAGAGTTTTTTAGCCTTCGAAGAATATAATATCTATAAAACATGTTTGTAAAATAAAAAACTTAAGTTTCTTATATATATATATATATATATATATAAAAATAATACGATAAAAAATGTATGCTTAATTCATAATTGCATGTATATTTCGTATTAAATAATAAATTTAAGTGTTCGTTAATTAAAATATTTTACATTTTTACCACATTATTATTTGGATGGAAAAATTCATGTATGAGTTAACATTTTAACAACAATTGGATCATGATCAAAATCCAATGATCATTTACAGATTAGCTAATGCCTAATAGCTAAATGAATACTTCAACAAACAACACTTCCGAATAGAAAACATATACTTACCTCTAGAATATGTATATTTACTATTTTTATAATATTTTGCGCATTGTCTAAATAAATTATGTATTTCACTGAACTCTTTTGCTTTGCGCTTCGTTGGTCCATATAACTTTATCCAAATTTGATCTATGGAACGTCACACTTTAATGCATCTTTCACTATCGCTGTAGAATACTTAAAGGTGTATATAAATAATAAAATCCCATTTTTATTCAAGTGATGTTTTATTTTAAGACTGAATATTTAAATTTAAATATACAACATTGACTTGAACATAAACTATTCTTTAATAATACCTATGCATTTTATCTTTAACACAATAGCTTACTCAAGCTTAAAAATAGTTTTAAATTGATAATATATAAACCAACTAACAAATATTACTAAACTAGTTAATTTATCATACGGTGAATATAAGTTATAACCATATCAATACATATAGGTAATCATATGATTTTTTTTCTTGGTTTTAACGGAAAACACGTTTTATTTTTTTGATCTTTTTTTGATCTTTTTATTATCTTACCAGTAAATTAAGTAAGTATTAATACGGTGACATTCATTTTAATGCGCAATATTATAATACATATGATACACACTGAAATTATGATAGTGACAAATAATAGTAACTGAAATAAAAAATAATTTCATGTCAGTGCAACAATTTCACCAATACAGAAACAATGGTTTTTTCTTTATTCTTATATTAACTAATATCATTGGAATAAAATTTTCTAACGCTTATAAAAATTCATTACGACTTTTCAATAAGACTTTTATTGTTGTTGTTGTCTATTAATACAAAATAGTGATCAATAGTGTATGATAAAAATTAAATATTTTTGATATTTTAAAATAGTTTGTTCACAATTCAAATATTCAATAAAGTAATTGCATTAAGTTTTGTAATTCGATACTGGATAAATAAATATTAATTGTATTAATTCCTAACTTTAATGGTAATACAAATACAAAGAGCGCCGTTTATATCAAATGTACATTTTTTAGTAGACATCATAATGGTGATGTAGCACCTAGTATGCTCTACGTATTATTTGCTATAAATAATAAGAGTAAATAGTGAACGGTGGCACAGTTCTGAATATTAACAGCAACTCCACCATTAAACAATAACTAGAAATTTAAAATAGTAAATAACAAGATGTTTTTTATGTAGGTCACTATAGCTCAAATCTTATTGTTTATGAGAAAACATTGGGTACATTTATGTCTTTTGCATAAAATTCATAAAATTGCATCAATATATATATGCATTATTTAATGGATAATTTTAATGTTGATCACTTAATTTTAATAATACAGAAGTAAACTATCTGAAATATGATATACGTGTACTTATGTATTTTGTATATTATAGACGTAAAATGCAAAGTCTAATATACCTATAATCGATGTTAAATGGTTTTTAAATTATACTAACAAACTAATGTACAGCATATCACTTTCTTGAAAAATCATGTGTAAAACGTCTTTACATTTAATAAATATTATAGTATAAAAATAAATTATACACAAATAATTTAAAGTGAAGGAGATTTCATTATATAATTTCATACTAACAATTGCAAAATTACTTTATAAATATTATTTTTTTTAAGTTTTTTGAATTAAAACAATATGAACATAATATTTATACGAGCCATAAAAAATGCGTAGATCTAATATTATTTTATACTCGAGTTGTAAAAATATAAAATTTTCAGAAAATAAAAGTAAGAAATATTTTACATTCTGAGTTTCTAGTATGTCATATAAAATAATAAAATAATGTTAATAAATAAATATATTCTATTCACAAAAATCTTTCTGGATAAATTCTTCATAGGTACCTACATATTTCCAGATTAATCGTTTTTCAGATTCAATGGTATTAGTGTAAGAATTGGTTTCAAATTTTAAAGATCAGTACGGCAATATAATTTATTTATTTATAATAATATTACAATAATTCATATGTATACCTGTTCTAGACTAACCAATCATCTCCGTTTAGAATCGTTTTTCATATACAATGATACCTATAATTGGTTTCAAATTTAACACGTCCATTATAATGACCTACTCTATAACCGAGGTTCACTTCACCTTTACTGTACAGCGGAGTTCCCGTCCATTTTTTTTTTTTTTTTTTATGTGTACCTTTCTACTTATTTGACACATTCCTGATAAAATTAATCAAACATGATACACATTGTGTACACAGCTTTTAAAAATAATAAAATATTTAATATATATAGTAAATTGATTTAATCAAATAATTTATATAACACCGACCTATGGAATATAGAAAAACATAATGACTAAGTATAAAAATCAAATGTATTTTTAATTACTCGTGGCACATTAATAATCATTTATAGTTTTATAGTTAACCATAACACATAAATAAATGGTTAGGTATAAAATAGGTAATTATAGGTAGGTAAATAGTTATCTACTATAGCACTATGGCAGTATGACACTTTACAGTGATACATTAAAGCCAGATTTATTGTATACTAATATAATTTAAAATAAATGATAAAATGATAATCGTTAGCTCGAGTATATTTTAAATAATCATTACTGATCTATCGATACCGCAAAATGATTTGAATCCAACAAGTGAAAGTATGAACTTCAATTTCACAGAACCATTTCTTTGTTGTAATAATTGATACATATTAGGATCTGTTTTATGAACGACTATTATTTACATTGACTTGATGTGTTTTATTTATACTTAATACTTATATATTCAATTGAAAATGTGTTTATGAATTTACTAACACTTACGACCTACCTAAAGTATTAGAACCACAATAATATTCTACGATTTTAAGAAATATTAGAATTTTTTCATGCAAACTCTTAACAGGCCATGTGGTATTAAAATTTAGCCACCATAAAATTAATAATATTTTTGACAGTGAAATATGAAAAACCATGTTTATGTCGATCAACTATAAAATCATAAAACAGGAAAGTGTTTTTAATACCAAAACGTGGATCTTAAAAATTATAAGAAAATTTTTTTGTTTCATTTATTACACGAACGCTTTATAGTTTATTTTAAAAATACTTATTCAGTTGTTCAAAAAATGAAATAATATTTTCTTTTGTAAAAATGTAAGGAAATTCCAATAATTTTCTTGAAAATGAGTTAAAGCCAGGGATAAGTCGTCGTGCGCAATGAAATTGCAGTAAAAATAATGTTTAGGTCTCTTGAAATTGTTAAAAACATAATGATTATAGTTAAACATGTAATCAACTATTTTGTAACCATGAAACGATTTATTTTTAAATGTAATTAAAAATTAATCTCTAAGCTCTTCATCTGAACTCAAAGTTTGAAATATAATTTTTATCTAAATAATGATAAACAATATTATTATTTATTACAGATATTTTTCCAGTTACGTCGAGTTCATTAAAGCTTGTAAAAGCTCATTAAAAATGTTTTAAGAACTTTAAGACTAGATACATTACCTCCAATAAATGACAAACACATTATGAACTGATCTCGAATTAGGTACCTATAAAATACAACTATGTTCAACATTCATCTACATTGGCCCACCTACTGTACAATTTATGCGATACAAATGATCTGTCTAAGTTAGATATTTGATAGTTTGATACCATTGATTTTGCATTGGATCATTACTATAACTTTTTTTTATATATAATTAATTTATACAATCAGTAATGGTGTTTTCAATAAGCATATGTGCGTAGTATATACAATGACATAATAAGACATGAGACGAGAAGTCACCCAGCAGTAACACTTAGAGGGTAAAACATATTTACTTATTGTTTTCGTTGACGCAGATTATGTTACATCATACTAAAAAACAAATTAACGCACTTAAACTTAAAAAAAAAAATACTGAATACTATATACAGTTAAATCATTGGAAAGTAAAAATCAATTAATGTGTTAAATTTATCAACTTACGTAAATTTAAAATCTTTAAACATCTCATTTTTCCTGATGTGAATACTAAAAAATAGAAGTAACTTTTTTTCGTAGATTCCTAAGAAACAGCTAATGCCGCTAATGGTGATCTTATAAAAGTGTACTTATTTTTAACAATAAATGTTTTAATTGGCCAACAGTGTAGGAGTGATGTACAATACACTACACTTTGAATAAAATATCGTTTCGACTATAAAAAATATGTATGCTTTTATTCTTATGATACACTAACTTTTAGAGAATCACGCTTTGTTTCATATGCAATGTTTACTAGGAAGATATGTAGCATCAAAAAAATCGCTTCGCTCGAACAAAATATGTTCAAGGGACACATAACAGACTAACAATAGTAATCGCTGCTATAGTTTTTATTTGACATTTTTTATTTCTGAAAAATATTTTAAGCTCTAACAACCGTGCTTATTTCCACTCTCCCCTAATCTATGTCAATTATTTACAATGCCCAAAAGGCATATTCCGTATGAATTACCCGTTTTCTATCTTGCAGAGTGTACATACGGAAACAGACTATGATTCTTAAATGTACGTTTCAAACGGTTTTTCACTCTCTTTTCCGCAATACACCTGAGACCATTTTCTAAGTTGCACTTTATGAGACTGTATTATTATTATTTTATTTCATTTTTTCATCCATACCATAAACAATGCAAATTGTCATATTGTCTTTTGTAATGTTTTCTTACAATTCTCACAATGTTGACGGGATTGTGGAACATTTTCCCGTTGGAAATGATGCATAGTTACAGTGATAATCAAGAATCATAGTTATACACAGTTCAGCTCGGATTACACAGATTGTAGAACAGTAAAATGAATACATTATAAACAATGGTAAACAAAACGCAATAGATCTTTTTTATTATTATTATTATATAGATATTCATATTGATCACCAGAGTTGTATCGACGAGGACTTCAAAGAATACAATAAAACAAACAGTCAAACGGCATTTTAATGAGTTATGATTTAATTCAGAAATACAAGTTGAAAATTTTCATTAGATTTGTTACGAATGATATAATTATCATTGTTGGCATGAAATTATATACCTTCATGGCTATAATATTACAATTACGTACCTTCAAGTATGCGTACCATTTTTCTGTAAATATTATTCAACTACATGTTATTTTAATTATATTTTATAATCACTACTTATATTGCCAGTTGCAACTGATATTACTTTATCCTTTCATCTATTTACGAAAGGAATACTAAAATCTAATACAACAATTTGAAACCGGAATAACTGATATTTATTCGATAGTCAGAATCAAGATAATACTTCTAGCCACAAACCATACGAACGATTAAAATGCTTATCCCAAGTGCTGATGTTTATTCACATGAAATTTATTGTATTTATGGTGTAAATTATGATAATTTTTTTTTTTATTCATCAATTAATTAATATTTATACAATAATAACATGAAAAATATACACGCAAAATTTCATCTCACCTCAACTAAAAATGTATGTTCCTAATGAATCCGTACAAATAGTATGCAGTTAAAACATATTGATTTGAGAGCCAGAAGTAAATCTCACTTCTTATACTTATTATACTTATATCACAAACATTTTTTTTTTTTTGAAAACAATCTGAAAATTGACTAAATAAGTGGAATCATAGAGACAAGATTGTATGAAACGTTCATGAAAATATACAAAGTTCCATTCAACTTCTGCAAAAGATACACAAGTCACAGTGAAATATATTTTATGAAATCTGTAATCTTTCTATAACTAAAAAATAAACAATATACGTGTTTAATATAAAATACCATATTAACTACAATATTCTGAATATCCTAGGATTGTGTGAGATACATTTTGAAAAAAAATTAAACTATTAAAAGAAAAATGGTGATTATAATGGTTCATTATCTTAAGACAATAGTTTATTCTGAGCATTTCTAGAATTCAAATAATAATTTGGAAACTTCTATAACATTTTCACAAACTTTTAAGTTTTATATAATATCAGCAATAATAAAATTATTGAAGAAATATTAATGCATTATGTCATGTTGTTAAAGATCCAAAATAGTTTATCTGATTTTAATCACCAGACAATTTGATATATTTTTACGGACAATTGATCATTTCATTTCAGGTGAACCTGGTGAACTTGAACATGCTTGTGTATTCACCTCCATTTACGGTTGATTTATTTCTATGTCTTCGACGTAAATAAATTACAATCAGTTTTAAATTATAAATCAAAGTACATTGTAGGTTGTTGTAGCCATATAGATGGTTAATATTTGATTTGTTTTAAAATAACAGCAAACTGTTTGATCCTATTGCATCAGTATAAATGATAATTTTTAATTATTAAGGATATAATTTGAGTACAACTGAGTTGGATAACCTCATATTTCATTTTAAATCGTTGAATAGCCTGTTTATACATAATGTTATTAATATAATATATAATGTTATAATAAATCGGAAAAATAAAAAGAACATTAATCATTATAATGATATAATATATAAATGCAGTGCTCTTAAAATTATATCTATTGAGCTCCCATATATTATACATAAAAATTTCTCACATTTCTAAAATGAAGCTCAAGTATTTAGGTTCACGTTAAATACAATTTTAAAATTTTTGTAGTTTACAGAAAATTAATTTATTAAAATTAAAAATAAAATGATTCTGATATTATTTTATTATATTTTGTAATAATTTAAAACATTAGATACTATGGTATAAATGTATACAATATTTTTATGTAACCTTAAAATTTATTAAAATAGATGAAGTCAATAGCAATAAAAAATTAAAGAATCAGCGTTTTCAAAATAATGAAATTATTAAAATCACTTTTTTTAAATAATGAAAAATAAAGAGTAATTTTTTTTACAATTTATCTTTATCCCCTGACTTATAAAAATCAGAATTTGATTATCATCAATATTTCAGGAGATATCGCAATGAGTAATATCTTCACGGCGCACCTTATATATCATTATACTATATGTATTTCATTTTCTTTTTAAAACAAGAAATAATATAATGTATACGAAACGAAGTGTTTACTAAACAACTAAAAACAAAAGTTTTCATTTAAAACGCAACAATTATCCTTTGTAAAAGTATTTTAAATTTATAATTTAGTTATTTTCGAGTTATTAAAACACTTTTTACAATCCAAACATAAACGATGCATGTATTCAATTCATAGCTAATTTTTTTTTTTTTTTGTGTACATATTAAATTATAAAACGCTTAGAATATCACAAATAATAATAATTTATATCTGAAATAACAAAAAAAAAACATAAATGACTAATATTTAAAATCGTTTGATGATAAATTTTTATTATATGCAATTGCTTAAAAATTTAAATTCTTAAATTTCAAACGGTAGAAACCGGACTTTTTTTCATACTGACCGATTTTTATAATTATTTGAAAAGTAACTTATGAATAACCTCGTGTTAAAATGTTGAATCTTAAGTATAAATAGAAAAAATAACTACAAAATAACTTGCAAATTAGCACAATTTTGACATATTTCATATAAATTTGAATTTTATGGGCTCATAAAAAAAAATTGTGAGGTTCGATTTTTATTTTATTTTAGTTGCAATAATTATAACTTATACTGAACCTTGTATTAAATTTTCAAGAGTTTTTGGACAACCAAATTTTTTTTTTCGATATTTCAAAATAAAAAACTCAGAAAAATCGAAAATTTAAACTGTCTATAAATAGGTGCAAAAATATCAATAAACGTTGAAAATTTAACTATGTATAGAAAACGCTATTAAAAAAATTTGGATAAAATTCCAAGGTTTTGAGGTTTTTCATTTTTTGAGTTAGAGCACTTAAAAAAAATGTATTTTCTCAAAACGTGATTTTGTGTAAAAATTCCCGTTTATTCGTAATTGTTTATGATTTTTTTCAACGCTATTAAAAACTAATTAAAAAGTTTGATTTTTACTTGCCCAAATACCATTTACATTCAATTTCCTTTCAGAAAAAATGCTGTTTAAGAAAATTGTAGCATTTTACTGACCCAAAATGTGATGACAGACAGAAAAAAAAAAAAAAGAACGGGTGGGCCTCGCTTTGCTGAACAGTTGGGGGTGGAGTGTACCTCGTTTATAAGATAGGTCATTATTACAACGAATTTGTTAAATTTGAATGCAATGATAGATATCATTGTATACGAATAACAATTCTGAACGGAGTTAATATGTTTGTCTAAAATGTGTATATAATAATATAGTATTTTCTATTTAAATTGAATTACAATGCAATTTCGTAAAAATTTAAATTTAAAACAGTCATACAATTTTTCCTCTTAAGTCTGGTAGAATTCTTTTATATATTTATAAAGATTTATGGACAACCTAGTGTTAAAATTTTCAATCTTAAGTATAAACAGAAAAAATTTCATGAATTTTCAACTACAAAATAACTTGCAAATTATCGCGATTTTAACATATTTTATACAAATTTGAACTTTATGGACTTATAAAAAAAATTTGAGTGAAACCATCTCCGATATTTTTTAGTAACGATAATTTTAATTTATTATAACTTTTGTATTAAATTTTCAAGAGTTTTCGGTCTGCTAATTAAATTTTATAGATGTTTAAAAAAATTTTTTTTACAATAATCGAAAATTTAAATTGTCTATAAATAAGTCAAAATTTGTCAAAATACTTTGAAAACTTAACTATGTATAGAGAAAGCTAATATAAAGATTTGGTAAAAATTTCAAATTGTTGCAGTTTTTCGTTTTTGAGTTAGAGCATTTTAAAAAAATGTATTTTGTAAAAATGTGATTTTACGTAAAATATCCCCGGGTTTTTGTAATTTTTTTAAAAAATATTAAAAAAGTTAGATTTTTAACTTACCCAAGTACCATCTACATTCACTTTCCTTTCAGAACAGTGTCTGTTTATGCAAATCGAAGCATTTTTTCTGCCAAAAAAGGTGTCGTCAGGCACAAAAAAAATAAAAAAAAAAAAAAACACACATCATTGTAAAACCAATAGATTCCATCCTCCGTTCAGAATCTAAAACAATTACAAAGCAGTTACTTAGAATATTTTTGAAACAAGAGTCATACCGATATTTGTATTATCTTATGTAAACCACATTATATTCACAGCTTCATACTGATATTGGGGCTCAAATTAATTTCTGTATTAAGAATTTCATCCATCAAAAAGTTATAGAAAATAATTTGTTATTTCTAGATACGCTTTGACTATTCTATGACAACGAAAACTTTGTTATAATATTACATAAAACTTATTTTAATCAATGGAGTAAACCTGAGATCGTATATTATCTTAAAACGAATTTTCTGTTAACATAATGAACGCCAAAATTACCTTGGCTACAATTTAGAGTTATTAAAGGAGTCTTATATTATAATCTACTTCTTTTATAAAAAGAAATTCCTAAGAAATTTTTCAAGTCAAATATTATAAAAAAGTACGTTATTTTAAAATGCAGTACGTATTTTTTTTTTAGTTTTTTTTATCAAAGTCTTATGATTAAATACATTTTATCATGTTTAACAAATTAATATGTTTACTTTATTAAAATCATTTTACTTACAACTTATAAATATCATAATGAATTATAAATATTATGCGCTACCTTTGTTTTTGTTTAATTTTAATTTGTAGGTATAATAAAATATAACTATAGAAAATTAATTCATCAAAAACATATTTGTTTGTACGAATATTTCATTACCATTTTATTCAGTTTATACAAAATCCCTAATAAATAAGTAAGTACGTACGTTTTTTGATTACACTATACTTAACTATACTTAAAGTATATCATATATATAATTCCCAATCGATTTATAAATGTACATGTTATTTTAGAAATTTTTTTATTCGTCCAATAAATATCTTATGCAAAAATAAACACGTGTCTTCAAATATAAACAATAATTATTGTTTCTCTCAAAATCAAAAATGCAGTATAATGATTTGAATTATGTTTTACATTTTTATATACTATTGTATGAAGGATCTTTTATTTGTAAAAATGTTACGAGTTGCTTGGAAACATCAAAAACAAAATGTTGCAAATAAAAAGCAATGAGAAATAAATGTATAATAGTATATAGTATAACAGTGTATGGTGTAACTAATAGTCTCTTTAATAAAATTTTATAAAGTTTCCAGACATTTCACAGAATGGAGCTCGGGATGCAGACCATGAAAAAGATACAATTCATAAAAATATCTAAAAAACAAAATACAGAATTTAATGTATAAATTATATGATATAATTATTTAAAAATTATTTCATTTTTATTTTTATAAGATTTCACCACATATATCACCATGTACGATATCTGCTTTTCAACAAAAAAAATCTGGACTATATTATATTAGTATTTTAAAATAAAGAATTTTTTATTCCAACCTAAAATGACTAGGTATGAAAATATAATGGATGTTATATGATCATGGTTTCAAAATGTTTTGTTCAATAGCTTTACATTGCGTTTGTATATACTTAACACAATTTATCTAAATTTCATGACAATATATGTAAATATTTTATGTATAAAAATATAATATTAATGATTATACATTAAATTTTATATTTTATAAAATATTAGAATGTAAAACACAATTTAATAAATAGTAAATACTTTATTCAATGTAGAAGTTTTATATAAAATATTAAACATTTTTCATATCTAATAAACTAATAAATAGTACACAGTGACTTACCACCCAAGAGATTTTTTAAGACCTACACCTATTTATTTGATTGTGTATTTGCTTTAACAATTTCAGGATCAAAAGACGCATTCAATTTTAAACGTTTTAATTAAATACCTAATAATTTTCATACGTCTTTGAGTAAGTACATTTTTATTACGACAGTTGAATTTAGCTTGTATAAGAGAATATTTGAAGACTGTAGGAAACATACGCCTATCTTCCGGTTAATCACCAAGGGAAAGTTTTTAAAATTTTATTACATTTTTGAGGTAAGTATAAAGGAACAATCTGAATGTAAAACTATAAACAAATATCGGTATTTTAAATAAATTTAGAACCTTAATTAATTGTCCTTAATCCATTTTAATAATCTGTACTTGATTATCTATATACGTAATAATAAATAGATTAAAATAATAGAAGGGAGTGGAGTAATAGGATTATGCATTATATACAGATAAAGTAAAGAGATGGAATTTAGTGGAATGTGTTGATGGGGAAATATTTTTAGCATTCATAATTTTAGCATGAATAATTATCAAACGATTATTATATATCAAAATCATAAATTGTCTCCTAGGTAATTTAAACGATTTACATTTGTCACTGACATAAACTTCTAATAATTATGTAAAACAAAATGGTTGGCATTAATTTAATTTAATTTTACATACAAATGACTAATGTTCTTACTCCCGAATACTAAATTACGCTACACAACACACTTTGATAATAAACACCTCTCACGCAAATAATGTTATATATAACATGGTTATAACTTTATAAGTTATAACTACTCAACTATCATTGTGTATCTAAATAAATAATAATATATCTAAGTATAAAATATTTCACTGAATTAATTTCTATAAAATATACAATCGAAATTGTCGTTTGACACAGTTCAAACAGTTTTTGAATATTTTTCTAACATAGGATTAACAATATACTATAAACTGCATCTAGAACACAGTCCCAATTTTATATCCCAGCGGCCAGCACATAAAACATCATACGGGCATAACCACATACTACATCGTATGCTTAGAACTGCGAATTCAATTTAAGTACTTAGGTCACATCCATCACGTTTTAATTTGTCTTCTAATAATTCTATATATGTTTAATGTGTACATACCATTAGTTAACCACCGTATATATTATATACCTAATAATTAATTTCTTATATTATGTTATCTCTAACCATACCATTAATTAATTTGTATATTTTTGTATCCATGTTAAACAGCCGTTTGGCGTAAATAAACTAATGATAATAATAATAATAATAATAATACACTTGATCTTTACTTGGTAGTCTAATCAATAATTTAATTAAATATAATTAAAGAACAAAAACCTTAGACACTATACAGTATGTAAATTAATTGAAAAGTCAGTAGCTATTACTCCTAATATAATGCAGATATTGAAGTTTAATTTTTTTTAACATAATATGTGATTGATGGCCCATCTTTTACCTCGGTTAAAAAAAATCCAAAATTCAAAACCGTCAACATTTTGAAAATAGCCACTTTGTAGAATTACTTATAAGTTACTCTGAGAAAAAAAAAATTTGAAATCTGTTGATTTTTGAATGAATGAGAGCATTTTATATTTTCAAAAAACACAGTAAATTTTATAATTATACGATTTTTTGGGTTTTTTTAGTAATCGTATTAATAACTGTTAAAAATCTTCAATTTAAGCAGCTATTTATGTCCATATTAATTTTAATTACATTTTAACTTCATTTCTGTCTAAATTAAATATTGTCTTATTTGAGAAAATGTTTAAATGTGTGATATTTAAATTATAGTATTGGCATTAAAAATGTTTAAAATTACCTATCTATATAATGATACCAATAACAATATTAATTATACTCTGTTGAAGTCACTGCAGTGACATTACTATTTACCTAGATATCATAATTTTAAAATTTTATTTAGTGGCTATTTTCAAAATTTTTTTTGAAAAATTAAAAAAAAATTTGGTGGTTTTGAATTTTGAATTTTTATTAACCGTGGCAAAAGATGGGCTATTAATTACATATTATGTTAAAAAAAAAAATTAAATTTCAATATATGCATTACATTAAGAATAATAACTACTAACTAAGCTAGGCAGAGACAAAAGATCATGGATTACATTCCTGTTAATAGATTATTTTGGTTCTTCCATCTCATATTACTACTGATTTCGATACCTAAAATAATATTTATAATAATTATATTCAATATTTATTGTGAAAGCACAAAGAATAAAATGGTTTGGAGACGTGATAAGAAGGTCAAACTCAGAGTACCTTAAAGCGGCAGTTGAGTGGAAACCCATAGAGAAGAAGCCAAGAGGACGTCCAAAGAAGCGATGGATAGATGGAATAAAGCAGGACTTAGAGACACTAGGGATACCGGATTGAGAAGAAAAAGTACAAAATCGAGAAGCGGGGAAGGAGGTGTCGGTAGCGGCAAAAGCTCTTGAAGAGTTGTGATGCCAATGAAGAAGATTTATTTTATTAGAACAGTAGTTATGTAATTGTATACAGTGATGTACCACGGTTTGATGGCTCGCACAAGCGTTCACCGACAACCGTGCATTGTATATTATGTGTATACCATGTGGGCTATTCATGAGGTACGTTAATTGTATACAGTGATCGTTATGAATTTTTATTTCTATTTCTGTAGATAATACTTTATCTATTGAATCATGAGGTACAACACCTGTTTTATCTAAATAAAGATATAAATTACTTTTAGCTAACCATTTTTTTATTAATACTAAATCTTGTCTAATTATAGAAAATTCTCATCCTACAAATGACCCGAACATAGCATAACTGTATCATCTGCATAACAAAGTAGTTGACTTTTTATAATAATAAATATTATATAAACATTATAAACGCATAAACCTGTAGCTCATCAATAATTTTAGTTAATTATTTTTTTTTTTTAATTATGAAATAGTTCATTAAGCGTGCATAATACTTAATTTAAAAGTTATTTAATCCGAATTTGATTAATATAAATTATTATATCTAAATTTATTTAAATAAACAGGTTTGTACATAACTACGTTATAAGTTGGTGAGAGCTGTCACAGACTGTTATACTGTGGCCAGATAAGCAACTTCTTAAAAGATTGAAGTTACTGGATGGTTTGTTCTGAAACTTTTTGGTTTTTATATGTTAATTTGAACTGTTCAGGAATAGTTTTTTTAGTGAACGTTTGGTTAAGGTGAGGTTGAATATATTATACAAATAGGGAATTTTACACATTTTCAAGATTTAACGATCGAATAGAATTAAGTTTAATTTTTTTGTTCTGTAGTCCTCACTCCTCCCCTTTGCCGCTCGCGCTCCAACTCCTGCTTCTCTTTCATAATGGTCTCCCCATTTCATTGAAAGCCCGACGTTTACGCTCCACCGTGTCCAACCTCTTCACTGCACCCACGTCCGTTGGCAGCAGCGCCTCTTCTGGTCCTAAAAAGATGTCCGGTAGGACCGCTGGACGTAACGCCCTGGTAATTACTCCCTCCGCTTCTTCCCTATATCTACGAATTGTACACCTATTAAAATTAGTATAAACATTTTACCAACAACATTTCATCTCATCAAAACTTAGGTGGGTAATTGGGTAATCTACTAATTAGAAAATTCTACAAGGGTAATGAACTAATTGAACTATTTAATAATTTTACGCAAAAACCAATACATTTTATATAATTTTCCCACATTTTCAAAACTATTCCACAAAAAAATGTAACATTAAAAATAAAATAAACGTTGATTCTATTAGATATGGAAAATTATCAAACTGCGATTAGTTAAAATATGATAGAGCAATCAAACCTATATATTACACGTTTAGAATTGAGTTTAAAAGTTTTTCAACAACCACCAGAAATATAAATTTAACAAAAACGATTTGATTATAGGTACAAGGGTACAACTATACAGAGTGCGAAATATGATACACCTGAGGTATGGCCCATCGCCCATGCTATATGAAAAACGCACTACCAATGCATCGACGGTATATAAATAACTTATTATGATATTGTAGGCATTTTCGTAAAATCAAATTTTAAAATTGTTTTTAAAATAATTTTTTATTAATTATATTATTAAAATTAAATTATAATTATAAAATCTGGAGGGTCGCCAGTGGGCGGCTTCTCTTTTATGTCTTCTGGCTGTAACCTTAATTTTGTTAACACTTAAGCTTATTATACATAATTTGTTTAAATCAAATAAAGAACAAAAAAAAAAAAATTATAGAATTATAATTATTAAATAGAAAATGAACAAACTTCTGAGTATATTACAAAATCATCACCTCTTTCAATTTTCGCACAATCTATTGACCACTTTCTATTGTCGTGCCATCAATTGTATCAATAGAAAATAACGGTATACTTACTCAGGTATCTATATATATAAAACAGTCAACCGATGATATTGAGTTTGGTCATTTTTGGTCAAACGCGTTGTTTGGTACACTCTGTACAGTTTGAAACGTAATTTTGATTAAGATGTTAAAAGGCGTAATCACCAAGTTAGCAGGGTAAAATTATCAATATAACACGTGTGCGCGAAACTAAAAGTTTAGATTAAATTTACAAAACTTTGAATGGCCAAACTCGGCATATGGTGTGGTGTTGGTTGATCTAGTTTGCCCCGTACACATACCTTCTCATAAAACTAAATCTGTTGACTAATACACATCAAAAGTTTTCAAATGGCTCTCTCTCCCCTCCGTTTTACATAATATATGTGTGTAAGGTGTAACAATAAAGAATACCGTACGACATGTGATTCATGAGTTATAATATGTTTGTTTCAAATGCCAATATAATCATAAATCTGGCATATAAATATATATGTAATATATATAATATACGATTCGACCAAACGCTAGAGGAGACGTGGGATCCAAAATCGAATTAGTAATATTAATCCAATATATTTAATTGTAATCTGTAGGATAATAATTAGATATAGGTCAACATTTCTAATGACAACAGTATTACATTTTATAATAAAAATTGAATAATAATTAATTAGTATCTGTAATAGAATTATAGTACAGTATAGGTATTAGATATAGGTATGTTTGTATTAATATGTTCATGTTTTTCATTTTATAACTCAAATTAACACTATAAAATCTTCTTTTTTAATTTTCCTTCCTTTTGATATAATTGTTCTTGAAAAAATCTGGCTTTCTCTTAATATTCTTAAACTTTGTTTGAGAATTGATGACTATCAACAATTATTTTGTGATAGAAATCTATTAAACGATTATTTTTTTTTTTTAAACTGGTGGTATTATTACTACTTATCACCGTAAAAACCTTAAACATAGAAATTCTTGTTACCCTCATTTTTACATTTATCAATTTTCGTCACTATATCTCTAAAGTATACGTCATGTTTACTTGTCATTTAGAGCGTCTACAATATCTAAATAGTAAAACATTATTCTACTGGAATTTGAATACCGAATATTGTACGATTGTACATATTATACTATCTAGCTAATAGTTAATATATTTTACAAATAACTGGTGTCCAATCTGAATTTACGGAGATTTCAATATTATGTAAGTCAATTGGTCATATAGTTCTTCTTCCAGTAGCTTAATGAAGACTTCTTACCATTTCTTTATCTTAATCGCTTACTATTATGATAAATCAATTAAATAAAATATTTTGCTTCTTATATTCTGTCAGAACTCGATAGACTATGCCACTAAACAGTGCTCTCTGAACAGTCGTACCTATCAACCTATTAATCTATGTTATAACAGCTAATAGATTATATAATAAAGTTTAAAATTTATAAAGAGAAAAATTCCTTGAAAAAAATAATAATTGTTTTTTATAACTATACGGATATATTTTGTAATATTACCCGGTTTTTTCTGCCATCTTTAGCATTTATATATGTGCCTTGTTGATGGACATAATAAAACTATTCGACCTTACTTTACTCAAAATCTTAAAAGTTTTAAATATTGGTGCCCTAAGCCCAAAAAAACTATTTTAGAAAAATCTATTCTCAGTGTGACGATACATAGTAATAGGTCAGCGTTTCTCAAACTCTGGGTTGCGACCGACCGATGAGTCGTGAGTTAATTTTGGTTGGTCACGAACAACTTTTTGAATTATATAGATTTCAAGAAATTGTATAATTATATAAAATAAACTTATATAATTATAGTAATATGGTACCAAAAATTACAACGGGTTTTAAAATTATAATTCATAATAGGTCGTAATAAATCATTTGTTTATTTTACTTAACTACTTAACTACTAACTACTTTTTGAAAAGTAAGGCCATGTGGGTCGTGAAAGGTTTTTGCAGGAAAATTGGGGCTAGTCCTAAGAAGTTTGAGAACAATAGTAGTTGTTAATTAGTGAAAAATTTCAAACAAGTAATTTTGGTGTTATGTGTAAAGTCAGTCAGTCAGAATACGTCGATTATATCATACATACGTAGATATTCATAAATACTGAAAATAACAGCTTCAATTTTGAGGAGGGAAACCAAGAGAAGCGTGTAAAAAACATTAAAATCAATTTTAATTATATTTTAAATGGGTTTTTTGAAATACATAAAATATAACCTGCGCATAAATGATTTTTCAATATTACCTACCAAATCAAAGAATGTTGAATAATAACTCGGGGGTTACTTAATCCCTGTGTTGAATACATTATTCATTATATGTATATATACACATGAAAGAAATGTTAAATCGTTCTACTCGAAAAACGATTTTGATGATTGAAATTGAAACCCTTGATTCAAATGTCACTCCTACTGTATTGTATATTGTATACTCTTTCCCTCTATCAGTATATCAATAATAAATACTACATAATATTAAATTTTAACTCATCTAGCATAATTTTTATTTAATTTTTAAAATTATCATTAATTTGAATAATTTACACAACAGCAATCTGCAAATATTTTGGAAACTACTTGGTAACATCATTGATTATATTATAGTATTTATAATCAATGGTAACATATATCTTAACCAAAAGATAATGATTACAGTCTATTTTCTAGAAACAATCAGAAAGCAGAATTTATAGCTGTAAACATAGTTAAAAATAAATAAACTACGTATAGTTATCAGATACGCAGTTGATGAAATTAAATCTCACAAATATGGTTGTATTATCGTTGATCAATGATTATATTATCGGTATTATCTATCGCCAATATTATGTAAGCATTATTGACCGGTATGTAATATTAGTGATGGAGATCAAATCCGGATTCTCCGAAAATCCGAAAAATCCGGATTTCGGAATTCAAGCTAGAAAATCCGGATTTTCGGATTTAGAAATCCGAGATTTAGGTTTATCATTATGGATTCCTGTATTCTAATAATAAAACTTTTGTCGCACCACTTTTTGGTCGCTTTTTAGATTCTCGGACAAAATCAATATTTTAAGATCCAAAATTCGGATTCAATGCGAATTCCGAATTTTAGAATCCAAAATCCAGATTTAAAGTAAAATTCGGATTTCAGATTTCCAATTTTCTTAAATTCGGTTTTTCAGACTTCAGCGAATTTCAAATTTTCCCATCACTAGTATATACATATACATATCAGTGGCGTGCGGTGGTAAAACCATATGGGCAAGCGCTAAAATAAATATACCTACCTAAAATCCAATAAAAATTTACTCATATTAATATTTTACTGGATATTATATTTATTACCAAATAAGTATTGTTAAATATATATATATATATATATATATTATATTATAATATAATATAATATAATAAGTAAACAATTGTACAATAAATATTCGTAAGCTTAATTAAAATTTATGAATATTTTCCAAACTTCGTATTCGAGAGCGAAAGATAAAATGCTGTCGATAACAGTATAACACAAACAGAAAAATAAATAATAATATTATATTTAATACATTATTATAGGTACAATAGGTCTGTTTGGATTTTAATTTAGGTTTTTCGATAAGAATCAGAACTAAGATATCGCCGATGACCGGTTCTACCGCGAATTATGCAATAGTCGAGCACGCGCTGATAAAATATGATGGTGGCGGTGGCTAATCAAATCGCATCAGAAGCGTTTTGCTGAGCACTTTGGAGGACCATGTAAAATCACAGTTACCACCCCCCTACTCCGCACCCAATCGTTCTAATACTACAGCATAGTCCTAGTCTGGAAAAAACTGAGCGCTTACTTCTGTTTATTAAATTGCCTATATAGTAAAATAAGTTTTTGATTTTTTTTACAAATATATTGTTTTTGTAAATTCTTCAGATTAAACCGTGAGCAATGACATTTTATATTAATAAAAAGAACCCAATAAGTACTATTTGTTCCCTTTCTTTTTACTTTTATCTGGGCAAGCGCCGCTTATCTCGCTTGCCCTGACTGAACGCCACAGGATACATATATTGTAGGATTATCGATCGTGGCTCGCGAGGATATCATGCCCATATCTGTCTAAACTTATGTAATATTAAAATATCTTTTTTTTTTTTTTAGTATATTACTAAAAAATTATTTAATAAATTAGTGTGACAACAACGTTTGAAAATTATTTCCATTTTTCATAACGTTATATTATCAATTAGACAAATTGCTTCAAATTAATCTGGAATAAAAATGTAAGACCAAAAAACTGAAAAACATAAAATTACATTTTTTTTTTTAATAAAATATTTACACTTTTTAAAGTTGATTTAACATTATTTATATATGTGGTTTCTACACTAATGCAAAATATTAAGAAAAAAATAACTATATCCTCTGAATCTAATTTTTGATTTAATAAGTTGCTGAATTGATTACTTTTATTGCCGATTCATTACACTAAATTTTGGTTATAGAAAAAATGTATATAAATACATTACTGCTTCGGTTTTCAAAAAATCTTCAAAATATTTGTCTTTTTATAAAATATCTTCTGTTTAAATTTAAAAAGTACTTTAAAATAGTGAATATTATATGTTTTTTACTTTGCAATTTTATTTTCACATTTTTTAATTATTTGTTAACCAGAATATCACAATTTCATTTCAACTGTATTTACAAATAATTCAAAATACATTGTTAGAATACTTAGTAGATTTATTAGTTTTCTTTTAGCTAAACAACATACCAATACAATTTCGTCTTATTTTGTAATGGGAAAATATAATTTCTAATCATTTTATTTAATAGTTGCTAACAATAAAAATTTCTATCCAACCGCATTTTTAAAGACCTTCGAAAATACACGAAAATTCTATCCTACAAATATTTATTAATTTAAGGTTAATTTATTTTAGTAAGGTTAGGTTAGATTAGGTTGAAACTACTTGACTTAACAGATAATTGAAAAAAATAAGTAATATAAAAATAATTTATTCAATAGATTTGCATACAAACACTACACAATACTCGTACATGCATACGATAATGTATTATAGATTTATGTCCATTCGTTGATAAATAAAATGAATACATAACGGTGATTTCAGAATCGTTTTCAAAATAAAACGAATTGTAATTGTAGATTATTTTTCATAACTTAAATACAACAGCCTTATCTCATTTTCTATAAAATCATTTCATTCTAACGACGTCATTTCATTATCATAATCGCGCAAAATAATAATAAATAACCCCTGATTTTGGGTACCTAACGATTTTCTTCTTATTTCATCCTACTTAATCCCGTTTTATCACAGACTTTTCTCTTAGGATTCATTTCACATCATTAATTATTATCACTAACCAAACTCTTATTATACCATCTAGCTATATTATATGTATATTGCTATGTATATCAATTTTATATTTTGGAGATTTCGCATTTTTTTAAATTACTTCATATCATATTGTGAATTTTTCTTGTCTTATTTAATTAGCATGTAAATAATACATAATGTTCGAATACAGCATTTAGTATTTTAAGACGTAGAGGCACAAGACAATTTATCAAGGAATGCTCTAGATACGTTAAAATGTATTTTAATTATACATTCATCATTATTTATAAACGTTACCATCAAACACACTTATATATTATGATTTAATTTATATTTTTAGTAAATTTTATATTAACATACTTATATACTATATAAAGTTATATATTATGATTTAGTTTATACTTTCAGTACATTTTTATAATAATTAGGAAAGAAACAAAATAAATAAAAATATATAAAATTATATGAAATAGGTACTTAAAAATAATTTAATGTTCCTCAGTATATAGAACTAGGTATTCTATAATATTTTATGTTTATTCACATAGGTAATTATAAACAAATAATATGATGTTAGCATGCTTATCCTTTAAATAAGATGACTTCGTTAACTAGTAAAACGAATATCTTGATGTTTAATTTTGCTATCATTGAATATCTTTTAATAAATTTGTAATAATAATTTTATTATTATTATTTTATATTACCTACTAAATGTTTTGTGATCCGCAGTTAATATTAAAATAATTAATAAATATAAATAAATCGCATAATATAACTATAGTAGGTACCTACTTACACTGATTATTTTTCACGTTATACATTGATCAAGGTGATTTAAATAATTTAATAGTATACCAATGATAATTACACCACGTTGGTCATAAGCTGTATCCCTATTTTTAATATTATTATTTATATTATTATTAATAGGTTAGATTAAAATATATTAACAATAAATATGGACTCTCGTGTGTATACGGTTTCCCATGACGTTTCCACCGACAAGCGATACAGTTTATATTTGATTTGGCAAGAACATTAAACACGGTCCATAAGGCAGCAATAATAAGGTAGTAATAGTTAATGAAAAAATATTTGACATTAATTTATTATATTCGAACTATAAGCAGCGGTGCATTCAGAATTTATATTTGGGATATTAAACCTAGAACCCAAATCCCAATGATGATCCCCGTTCCTAGATAAGCTCAAAATTCCTCATACTTATAGAGTACGGTTATTTCATATTATATTTTTTTTATTTCAGATGATGATGAATAATTTAATTTTATGGATTTTAAACGTGCATTTTTTTAAACAAATTCTTTGAGTAAAAATAAGGAAGTAAAATTGTATTTTGTTGAACTATTAAAAAAGAAAAAAAAATAACTAATAATGATATAAATATAGCAGACACGTAATATCTAAACACAATACAGTCTATATTTTACAACGTTAGGTACGATAATTTTCTACTGTCATTTATATAATAGATTCATTTTTAGCATAAGTTCAATAATAGATCATCAATCATCATATACAAATAATTTGGTCAAATATTTACGGGCAGCATATCTGAACTATAAGATTTTCTGAACAATTGTTGTTAGGTACTTGTATCCCTACCGATAATCAAAATAGTGTTGGCTATAATACAGAACGTCATAATATTTATCAACACGAGAATGTACTATTATGATTAGTGCTGTAAAAAATTAATCCAGAAATAATAGAGTACACATTTGTAATGAATAGGCAATACTTAGTACTAATTTCTCTATAATTATTATGAATTTCTATTTTAAAATACGCATTAAATACATACCAAACATACGCATTAACGATGACAAATATTATAATAAATTATATAATTCAACGCACCATGCTTGTTAATGAACATTGTTAATGCATTTTGACAATAAAGTATAAATAATCAGTATTTTTCAACATTCTAATTAAGCTGTACAATACCTATATGCCTACTGTTTGACAAACAGTACAATGTTTGTTTGCATTTCAGACATTGATAAGTATATCTTAACGTACTTTTTATAACGCACTATCGAAAAATTGTAAATGTATACCAATATCGTTAGCGAACATAGTATATACTATTTACAATTAATATAATATGTTCTGTAAATCATTTTTTCCCGATTTATTTTTATGTAAGTATAACAATCTAAATTTAATTATTAATATTTAAATTTAATTGGAGGATACAAGATAAACTTATCTCAAACATAAATTATTTTAAATGAATGGTTTTGTATTTTTTCTTTGAAAATTTAAGTTGAATAATCTGTTTATACGAAAAAGTTTTTGGTAAGGAATTGTTGTTACATAAATAGGATTTTCCATCGGCATATGAAAAAAGATTTAAAGGGTCATGAGGGAAAATCTATACGCTTTATCTGTCCTCATAAACACATCATTGGGTCAGTATTATAGTTGGGCCATAAGGGTATAGCTTCATATATTATTGCAAAACACATTAAAAAGTGTAATAAAATGTATTATAGGTACCTAATAAACGCTATAAATGTACAAATGATATAATTTAGTGCGTTGATAATTATTGTTATGTGATCCAGTGACCAAAATAACTGAAAATGGTCTAGATAGAGAATATATCATATAAAATATAAGTATTGAAATTTGAACCAAACATATAAAGATAGTTTGAAACTAAAACTATCTGGGTTCATTGGTTACTGAAGATTAAGAACACTCAGGACTCAGCACAGATTAAATGCAGGATTCAAAAAAGCCAAAAGTGCATTTCATAAAACGGTTAAGTATTTAAATGTTACAATTATTTCTTGCTCAAAACTGAAATTAGATTTCTTAGGAATAACCTTTTTCTAATAATTTTATTATCTAATGAAGTCCACACATATTATAAATATTTTTTACAGAAACATCAAGCAAGAAAATCAAGACTCCAGAAATATGGCTGTATCGTCAAAATTTATACATTTCGCGATCATTCATCCATGGTATACAGGTGTACTCAACTAAAATATACTTCAAAAAATGTATTTTAGCGGGAAAAAATTATTGATAAAGGGATAACCATAAAATTCCGGAAACTAGAGTAACTTCAAAGAAAATTTGAGGGAAAATATAAGAACTAGGAAAAATATTTCATGGCTAAAGATCCTCTGTGGTTCGTTTAGCGTAAAATCGAATGCGTTACTTCGTACATCTTTGGACAAAGAAACTATATTTACTTGTATTATGGTTTTCAACACATCCATAACGTATATTGGGAACTCTAAGAAAAAAAAGAAAAATCGGAAACTTTTAAGTGATGATGACTAATTAATACATATTATAGATAGGTACCAAGATATTTACGTGTTATTACAAATTAATAGTTACTAATCAATACAGAACCTGTGAAGCCTCTACATCATAACAGAAATAGATATTAATATATTATATACATATATTAATTATTAAATAAGTACTATGTTATAACTTATACCTAATTTAAAAGTACCTACAAAATGTGAAAATACAATTTTAATATATTGAATGCGTTAATATATGAATCAATACGTACGTCGTACTCCGTATAAAATATGAACACAATATTATATAAAAATGTAAAACACAGTCAAAAATTTACCGAATTCAAACCAATTAATAGTTTTTTTTTATATTTTTGCACTAATGTTTACTCAAAATGTTATAGTTTCACAATTAAAGTCGAAAATTTAAAAACGTACAAGTACCTACCTATTGAAAAATGAAATTAACCACTCGTGAGTCATAACAACAAAACATGCTTAGTAAGTACATGATGCAATTTTACAGGATTATTATTGTTCTTTTTTTTATGTAAAATGAAAATTGATATATGTAACAACAAAAATAGTTTAAAATGTAAGAAAAGAATTAATTGTTCCGAGGCAACTAATTTATAAGTGACGACAGACAAATTAATTAAATTATATATTGTAAATAATTTGAAAAACATAGCTAAGCAATTTTGTCGACCAAAAGGCATTATTTTTAATTTTTTTAAGAGGGTTTTAAATGTTTTAATAACTATTGGAACGTACCTATACCGTATATTCATTAAGTATCAAAACATGTTAGTATTATAATCATATTTCCCATAATGTCAATTATAATGCAATGTCCCTATGTCTAATTGTAATACCTTATTACATTTACGTATAAGCAGTTTAGCTTGTACGATTAAGCTTATCTATTTCCATATATAATAAAAAAAAAAAAAAACGGTATATTTATCCTATATCAATATTAACTTTAATCTTTCATATAGATTTTTTTTTATTGGTTTTTTGTTTGCTGTGTTAGGATTATTTCTATTGTTTGTTAATAAAATTGGATCTACAAAATCAATCGAATTCATCAAATGGTTCAATATTTAATCATTCAGTTTAATACACTTTTTGATAAAATAAATAATATGACTTTTTAATCAAAAATCAATAAAAATGTTGATTATAATTTATATTGTACTTACATCAGAACAACAAGTTAATTGGCACAATTATAAACGGTTCAATAATCTACACCTAAATCATAGAAAGTCAATTTTTTTCGATTTTTTTTTGTTTTATTAAATGTTTTAACATTACAAATAAATGTCACTCTAAGTACTTTGAGTAGTGTATTACCATATCAACTTTTGTTTAGCAATTATATGGCTTTATAAATATAAGCCAAAAAAATAAACACATTATTGACCAAATGATTCCTGGCTCCAAGAAACAATTTATTTTAAATTAACATATTATCATACATTTGAATTTCAAAACAACCATTTCAGAAATGTAAATGCATTTTTTAAGCAATTCGCCTAACAAAACCTTTAAGCCTTTTATCACGTAGTTAACATAATTTTAAATGTACATAATTTCGAATTAATCTGAGTTAAAGATACAGTAAAGTATTATTAGATATTATTATATACCTATGCATTATCATTATCATATCATCATATTTTACTCAATATAAATTGTATTATATTTCAAGTAAGTACGTTCCATTATGATGTTCTAATTTATTTAACTTTTTCAATAACACAAAAGAGAGGTGATTTGATAAGTATGGATACTACTGGGGTAAATGAAACTAAACACTAATATTTTTTCAGACCACTGTGATATAAACGTAAAACCTCGCGTAAAACTATGTGAACAAGATCATATCTTATGATTATCGCAAGAAAATGATTGTATTAACATAATTAGTCTCGTAATATAATTTGCTATAATAATATCTATTGTGCGGTAATACAAAGATATTTAAGTTAACATTTTCTTTATCTGTTTCATTGCCCTATATGTAATGACGTGTCGGGATCGTTGGCGACGGCGGGACCGGGCACGTGCGGGATGACCGGAGATGCGGTCACGTGGATCAGCGGCAACCGGAGCTCGGCGGCCGCGTGCGCCCCGCAGTCCGACATCAACGGCTGGACATCGAATCCGCGGTCCGGCGCGGCGACGGCAATTTTTTTAACCCATTTATAGACAATTTAAATGTTCGATATTTCTTTTTTCTTTTTTTTTTTTTAAATATCGGAAAAAAAAATTTGTCTCTCCAAAAACATTTGAAAATTTAATACAAGGTTTATTATAAGTTATGATTATTGCAACTAAAAAAAATTGGAAATAGTTTCAGTCAATTTTTTTTATAAGCCCATAAAGTCCAAATCTGTAAGAAATATGTCGAAATCGGGATACTTTGCAAGTTATTTTGTGGTTAAAAATTCATAAAAATTTTTCTATTTATACTTAAGGTCCAACATTTTAACACAACGTTATCCATAAGGTATGATATAAATATCTATAAAAAAATTTCTACCAGACTTTAGTGAAAAAATTTTATGGCCGTTTTAAATTTAAATTTTTACGAAATCGCATAAAATAACGATTTATTCTCAAACGATTTTAAATATTTGTTATAATTTAAAAAGTATAAATCGCAGAAATTCGAAACTTTTACCGGTTGTTCAGAATGGTATTTTGTTAAAGACTTTTTTTAAAAAAAAAAGCATTTTTAAGCAGCTTATCGGCATTTCAAATATTCGATTGTTTTTTTTTTTTTTTTTATAATTGTTGATAAAAAAATTTGGCCGATAAAAAATACTTGAAAATTTAATAGAGGATTCCACAGAAGTTGTTTTTAATGTATTTTCAAAATTATTCAAATCCATAGGAAAAATTATTTTTACCATCAAAAAGTATAAGTCGTAGAAACTTGAAATTACAACGATAGCGCGGTGAACTTTGGGAACCGTCCACCTGCCGAGGCGTACGATACGTATTTTTATTCTTTGCCGTGTGCTACAGACCGTGATTGTTCCACGAAGCGCACTAATTTTCTGCCACCTTGGTGCCGTTTTGTCCGCGTCGTGAATGTGCGTTTTTTTTTTTTTTTTATGACCCAGCACCATCTGAATAATATACGATATTATACATCAGGGGCGGGCAGCCAAACGGTCGATCGCAATCGCGGACAATTTCAAAGTCGATCATGTTAGAATTTATTTTTAGGGACACGCGCACGGCGCACGAATTACTTATCGAATTGTCGATAAGTTATATATATATATATAATTTTTAAAATCCAACGGGCGATAATAATGATTGTTTAACAAACAATACATGGCTTTTTTAATAGATATAACGGCTAATTTAAACACTTTAAATGTTGAACTTCAAGGAAAAGATGGGTCATTAATTGAGTAATTGAGTTCTATAAATGGTTTTAAATCAAAATTGATATTACATTGATATACTCAAGTCACAATTAAAAGAATCTGATTTGAAAAATTTTCCAAACTTCAAAGATTTTTTTGAAAAGCAAAAATGTACAGTGGCAGTGGAAATATATTGCTCTGAGGTTGAAAAAGTGTACAATGAATTTCAGAAACGATTTAAAGATATTCAAAAATTAGAGCCGATTATTACATTTATGTCTTTTCCTTTCTCCGAAACAAACAATATTGAAAATATTTCTACACAAATAAGCAATTTGTTTGATATAGATTCTACAAAATTTGAATCTGAAATTATAAAAATTATAAATCAGATATATATTCCTCAAAGCTCGAGGCTCTGAAATAGTTTTTCGGAATTTACTGAGTGAAGAAAAATATCAGGGTTTGAGGAATGTAGCTTTGCAGTTACATACTTATTTTGGATCTACAAGATTGTGCGAAACAGCATTTTTTCCATGAAAATGATAAAAACAGAATTCCAATCTACGCTCTCTGATGACCATTTGGAGCAGTGTCTTCGATTAGCAGTTAGCAACTATTCGCTAGGTTACGACCAATTGGTCAACGACATGCATGTCACACTTCAACAATGCCCAGATCAACAAAATAATATGTTAATTAAACTTATCTAATTAGATTTTAGAAATTATTATTTATTATTATATTATTTTTAGTAATTAGTATAATAAGTTAATAATACTTATTGTATATTTATATTCATTTTATGCAAATATGTTTCTTTATAATTACAGTCATTCAATAATAAAAAAAAAATGTTCTATAAAAGTCGATCCTCAAAGGTGAAGTATATTTTTAGTAGATCGTGACCAAAAAAAGTTTGGCCGCCCCTGTTTTACATTATACGTGCATAAAAGGACAATGTCTTCATGTTCGCGTGCCGTCCGTCCATCGTAATATTTTTTTTTTTTTTGTATCTATTGTCATGTATTAATGATTGTGTTTATCGTCGGTTTATGAGTCGTGCAACCGTTTTTATCCCTCCCGAGGTATACCAATACTTTTTTTTTACGGATATCGTATAGTTACGGGACGCAATCAGATGACGCCTAACGTATTACACACTGTAGCACACCTTCAGACTTTGGCGGCCCGAGGGGCACAACAAATTTTTAAATTATGAGACCTATTTTAGATTCTGAACGAAGTGATGAATGTATTGATTCTACAATAGTACAATGATGTGTTTCTTTTTTTGTGTGTCTGTATATAGCATAACTAGTCGAAATAATGCTTCAATTTCAAACTTTGGAGGTGGTTTTCGATGGCACAAAATGAATATCCTTGGTGCATTATAAAGGTCAAAACTCAAAAGTAAACATTTTCCAACAGTTTTAAAAAAAAAATCGAGAAAAACAAAAAAAAAGAGACGAAAAATCGGGAATTATTGCGCAAAACCCCTCTAAAATGCATAGGCGCAACTAAGATTAAAATTCTAGGGGGCTACAGCCATCACCAAAACTGTAAACTAAAAGTCCACCCCTCCCCCACTACCGTACGTAAATCACCAATTTTATTTTTTTTTTACCTGTACCTAATACAAGAATGACATAGAAAAGTCATTTCATAGTCAACTTTATTTATTTATTACAGTTTTAAATTAAAGTAAAACAAATATTAAAATCAACGGTGAATATTTTGGGGGGGGGGGGTAGTGTCTACCCGGTCACTCCCGTAAACACGCCTATGCAGCACACTATAATTCTGTCTATAGCATGAGAACGGATTCGTGCGTGACAAGGGGTGAAGATATTTTTAATAGGTAATTATGAACCTTAACCGTAGCCCAGTAGCCGTCCGCAGGTTTTTGATATAGTGCGTCGTAACGTTATATATTTCGTTAATTATACAATGCGACCCGCCACACAATTATAGCGTTGGTGTAGTGTAAAAATATTTTTGCCACCGGTATTGTACCCACCATTTGCGCCTATGCATAATAACATGCGCATCGTCCTAGTCCCAGAAATGATGTGTCTTCTACGCGGAATCATTATACTGTTCTTTTGTACACCTATGGTATACTATATCACACGCCGTTCGTCCCGGACACCGATTCAAGTTATTATTTTCAATAAATATTAGGTACATACACTATACAAGCACATATCCAAGAGGGAGAGTTCATGGAATCCAGACTACATTAAGCCGTACTACTCGCGGTAATAATAAAAATAAGTACTATGAATACGGAGGTGATTAAAAAATACAATTTATTATTGTAAAAGGTTCTGATTTTCAGTAGCGGTGCACGAATAAAATTTATGGGGAGACTTAATTTTTGTGTAAATGAATGAAAACCATTGTCCAATAATTCATCCAATTCACAATGTTTTGATTCCATTATTTCAATATTGGATCAAAAACGCTACAAGATCTAATGTACAAGACAACGCACTACACAAATATACGCAACGAATAACGGATCGCCCGTTGGCAGGGACTAGTCTCACGGACTCCGTACAGTAACCATTATCGATGCGATTACCCCCCGGAACTTTCATTTACCACCTATATATTAGAATTGAGACCGTCGTTCGGACGCACCGTAGCTCCGCATGAATAAAATTATTTTGAAAATCCGCAACTCCGCATTCCAAAAATATTTTTAACACCGAAAGTCCGCATGGAATAAAATCGATTGAAATATCTAAGAAAATAAATAACCTAAGGATGCACGAATTAAGAAAAATGATCACTTAGAAAAAACATCGCAAAAACCGATGCAACATTTCCACCCAGTATTTGGGCCAAAAAAGAAGCAACAATGGAAAGAACTACAAACAACTGTGAGTCTTTTCATGCCAAATTTGGTAATTTATTTACTTCAGCACATCCAAATATTTCAGTCTTCATTAAAAACTTATTAGCTATACAGACGGATTCTTACATATGAATGAATTCTGCTAATAATAATGAAAGTAGGATTATTACAAGTTAACAAAAATCAATATGGAATTTATAAATAAAAAAATAGAATTGTATAACGACGGCCATATTGATAGGTATAATTTTGTAAAAAGTTTAGCATCATTTAATAACATTTAATAATATTTAGTTTTAATTTACATCATAATGACATATTATGTTTATTGAAAATTGTGTTAATTATTATTATTTTTCCTAGATAATTAGTTTTTAGTTTAAAAAATTAATTTAATTTAATTGATATAAATGTTTTTTTTTTTTTTTATAATAACATAAAATATTGTATTTAAACAATAAAAAAAATATATATGGAGTTACGGTGGTTAAAAAAAAATTATGTGCGGAGTTAGGGTGGTTGAGAAAAAAATTATGTGCGGAGTTAAGGTGTAATAAAAAAAAACCTTGTATGCGGAGTTTAGGTGATATATTATAAAATGGCCGCGATGTATGCGGAGTTACGGTGCACCGTGTCGTTCGACCGTCTCATTCGTTTCACGACGGCGGGCGTAGTCCAACCTTATCACTAAATCCAAAAATAGCTCAGGACGTATTATCATCGAATCATACGTGTTCACCCCACGATGGACATATTATAATACACACACACATTTATAGTAAATATAGTTGACAACAGTATATTATTTACACATATAGGTTACACA
Organism: Chaitophorus viminalis; assembly: GCA_025469195.1. Classification (NCBI taxonomy): domain Eukaryota; kingdom Metazoa; phylum Arthropoda; class Insecta; order Hemiptera; family Aphididae; genus Chaitophorus; species Chaitophorus viminalis. The sequence continues at coordinate 46,090 of JAIPRK010000773.1, read as the reverse complement.
AATATTTGAAAATAATTTAAAACAAATTTTTTTTTTCCAATGTAATAATTCTGGGGGGGGGGAGACGCCGTCTCAAAGTCTCCCCTGACGCACCGCCACTGCTGATTTTGGACTGATATTTTTTTTAGACCCTAGTACTCTCTACCGTTCCTATCTGAAATAATGTTCTGTCCACGTGTCTGGGTAGTGGGTACCTACACGGTACCATAGAAATTAGATAAAATATACTGTATATTATTTAATCTATGCACATAGTATGTACGACGACGTTCAAAATATAATTCTTTTATTTCACAGATACATTTACACGTATTATGTTCGTGTATGTAGGTACTACGTATATTTTACGCAGTCAATGTAATACATATATACGACACATGTATAATAAAGGTACACATAATATTATACACTGAAATACGTACACTTATTGTCGAGGCCACACGTCCGACGACGAATCATTTGAAGTGCGATCACGTGTTGTGAGTATAGGAGGGTAGGACGTAGGTACCTATCGTAACTACCTACACAATAACAATGAAAGTAATAATAACTGCAGTTGCAGTACAATAATTTGACAAAAATGCTCTGAACAATTTTGGCGAAACGGACCCGATTATTTTTATAATACATACCTAATTATTATTAATTGTCGTTCTCCGAAACCGGCTGCGCCCGAGTTTTTCTCGAAATAATAAAAAAATTGTGAACAGTTAATAATAATTATTATTATTATGATTACAATGAAACGTCGTGTCGCCGTGAAACCTTCGGCGATTCGACTAATAGATATAAATATATGAATCACGACCAGGCGCGCGCAACTACCATTTTTGTTTGGGGGGGGGGGGGCTTAAACATTTTCCTATCTTTACACACAAGTAAATAATTACCACAAATAATTATAAATGGTATTTTTTTTATTATTATTATTATATGTTTAATCAATCATCATTGTAGTACTATATTTGTGAAAATATGCTATAATAATGTATAATTTAGTAAAAAATATATTTTTGGGGGGGGCTTCAGCCCCAAAGCCCTCGCCACTGATCACGACAATAGATAGACCCCGGCCTGTTCATCGAAGACGCGACATCGATCGTAATTAAAAATCAATCGAACGGAGCAGTATAATATATTCAGCACTTTAGCAGTATACCTACCTACTCGTGCCTTCTATTATTGTGTTATAATTTAGTTAAGATTTTAACCATCTAAAAGACACACTAAAAACAAAGATGTTCTAAAAACTTGAAAAAATTAAATTAAAAAAAACTTGGAAACTCACTCTGCTGTGTACAGTAGGGGTGGAGTGAACCTCACGTCAGACAAGACATTATAATGGATATATTCAATTTTAATGCAAATTGCAATGATAGGTATTATGGATAATCTTGTATTAAAGTTTATAACTAAGTATAAATACTGAAAACTTTATGAATTTTCAACTATAAATTAACTTGCAAATTATCGCGATTTTGACATAGGTACTCGTATTTCGTAAAAATTAGAACTTTATGCGTTTATAAAAAAAAATTGTGGCTAACGATTTCGATTTTTTTTTTTTTTTTTAATTGCATTAAGTAAAACTTATAAGAAGCCTTGTAATTTGAATTAAATTTTCAAGATTTTGAGGGAAGCCAATATTTTTTATTGATTTAAAAAAAAAAAAAAATTGAAAATTTCAACTGTCTTGAGCTCAAAAACTTAACCATGTGTAGCAACAAAACAAAAAAAAAATAAGTTTGGTGAAATTTCAAGTATTTACAGTTTTTTGTTTTTGAGTTAAAGCAAAATACAAAATCGATTTTTCAAAAAATGGTTTTGAAAACTTATAATGTTTTACTTTTGACCCTCAAAGTATCAATTAAATTCACTTTTCTTTCAAAAAAGTTACTGAAGTCAAAAATGGATAACAAACGGTGAAGTTGTGGTAAAAATATATAGTTCCACAAAAAAAAATTTAAATAACACATAATGGTAAAAATTAATCAACTTAGTCAGGATCTTAAAAATAAAAACTTTATAGTTGCCGTCTCACTATTTGGGTTACTTTACTTGTTTAAATGTTGAAATTAGAATATTCGGAAGATACTAAATATTTGAAACTGTGACCACCGTAGTACTATGATTCTCGTATTGTTTAAAAAAAATATGTACATAAATACGGTAGAGCATCAATTATTTGAACTAATTCAAATTCGGATTTAGTCGTAGTTGACTTACTTTCATCTTTCTCCTTTATCAAGTTTTTATCATACTTTGATCAGTTTAATTTATTTTACACTTTGAATTAGCCTTAAGTTCTCTTAGAACAGTTACCAATATTAATCAAGTCGTATACTCAATCGCATATATGATCCAGCAAAATTTAATATTATGATGATCCATTAGTAAGTAGATAATAAAATAATCTCAAATTGCATAATGCGACCGATAGAAAAAAGTTAATACAAGAATTTTGTAGTGAGAATAATTGACACTTTACTAAAATTAAAAACTATATTTTTTAATATTTATCATGAAAATAAAATTTCAGTGAGTAGGTAGATAGGTTTCATGTAAATTATAATAAACATAATTCACCAACATCAACAATGCATTTAAGGTCTAAAAAAATGTATTAAAATTAAAATACAAAAACTTGTAAACCAACACAATCAAAATATTGAATTAAAACAATATCATTGAATTACCTATACATAATATGTGAAACAAAAATTACAAATTGTGAGGAAAAATTAATATTATTTAGCAGCGCACAACAGTAGCATTATATTTTTTCAAACATTATATTTCATGATTGGTTTAACTTAAGTACAATAATACAATATTATTTATAGTATAATTAAGGTTTAAAATTAGTCAAGACTAGACAACACAGTTTTTGGGTTAATATTTTATAGATGATCAAAAATTCATAAAGTGTAATTTAATAAATTATCATAGATAAAAAAAATTTGATAGTAATTGCAATTTGTCAATTCATAAAAAAAATTTACTGGGTACAAAAAAAGTTTCCTATCTGAAATGAATTGCATATATAAGTACCTATTGTTTATAAAAAAATATATTTGGTACATTATATTAATGTACCAATATTAACATTTATTTTATCACTTGAACAAAGCATGGACAAAAATGTAATCAAAATTGTTATATTTTTTTCGAACATCATAGTTTTTAATATTTTTATGAGGAGAAAACAAAAATGGCAAAGAAATATTTTATTCAAATGTGTATAATATATATATATATATATATATATATATATGATTTTAAAGTTTAAAACTGATTTATAATTCATAGGAATATAAACAAATATTTGCAAATTAATATTCTCTTACTCTCTGAAACCTTTAAAATGTATATATTTTAAAATTTTCCATGGGTAATGTGAATGATATTTAACTCTAAAAATATAACTTACACCTAAGCGCATACAAAGGTTTATACTAAATAAGTACATTGTATTGTACATAACATTATTGAAACCTACAAGCAATATTACTGTGATTTATAATATACAAACAGAAATTGGAAAGTTTAAGTTACAAAATATATTTAATATAAAAATTGCACATAATTTATAATGGTATATAAAATAAAAATAAAATCAAAATAAATAACAGAGCTACCAAAAAAATGTTAAGTACAAAAATGTAGAAAAATAGTGGTTTATATCAATAATAATTTATAATAGTTATAATTAGTGTATAATATATATTATATATACATGTAAGTTTTGTATTAGATATAAATTGTATCTGATTAATAATAAAATTCAAAACAAAATTTAAAACCGACAATTTTTTTAGATTTTGGTATTTAGAGATCATAAAAATAGTTAAATTGGAATGTTTGGTAACTAGAATATAGGTAGTCAATAAAATATCAAATCGGCCGGATTGAATGACAGGTGATATGTAGATTTTGGATGGAAAATATATAATAACAATTTAAAATTATATGTATCCTTATCGCCAAAATCCAAAGGTAGTATTACATTTTCATGAGCAAAAACATTAATTTAATAATTATAAATTTAACCCAACACCTGTTTTTCTTCTTCTAAAACTTATTATTAATTTACAATTAAGTACAACAGAACTACAATATAATATATATTGGTGAAGACAATAGTTACTTAATATGAATGTTATAATCCAAAACTAATTTGAACATAATTGTAAACTTAATCAACTATGATTTAACTTAAAGGAATGTTCAAAAAGTCAGATATAAATGTAACAATAATTTTAAGTAAAGCTAGTTTACAGACTACTAATGCGTTACTAGAAAATAAAAATAAATTAATAAATAATATTAAAAATAAAAATCAATAACAATGAAATCATAATATTTATAAAACAATTGGTGCTAAGAAATGTCTACTATTCACAAGTCTGGGTATTAATGAGTTAAAAATTAGAATTAATATAATATAACATGTATAATAATCACTTAAGTTATTTTACCTGTGATAAAAGACCAACTAATTATCATTAGTCATATTTCATAATATAATAATAATAGAAATGAATAATAATGAAAAACTAAAAAAAGGCAAACTAATCTCCAGAATGGCCACTACCCAACATTTTTTTTTTCATATAATAGGAATATATTTTTTTTAATTTTTTTAATTAAATTTAGTTAGGTTTATTTAAAAATATTAAATGGTTAATAACTTAAATTACATTTTCAATTATATCTTAATTTCCACAGTTTAAAAATTGAGTACCTTTCCCATTTAATGCCTAGTAGTCTTTTATGATAAGAAGTTGAATAACATAACATTTTAACCCAATGAAGCCCAAAATAATAGAACATTTTATCATAAATAACATTAAGTAATTAGACAATTTTTGAATGTTTTATATTATAGGTTTAGCAACAAAAATAAAATAAAAAATATTATGATTTTTTTGTATTGGAAATATTGACTAGTATTTTATACCACATATTACTTACAAAGTAAGTTAATTTTAAAAATATAAACTTATTTCTACTACCTATTTGATGTTTAATATTTAAAAATTAGACTTAAAAGATTTTATAATAAATAAATGACATAAAATAAATATGTTGTCAATATTTAAACAAGATTCAATTTTATACATCCTTTTCATAATGTGACAAAAGTGTCAAATATAAATAGGAGGATTTAAGAATAGAGCACACTTAAAAACGTAGATCTAATAAAAAGGTATTTTTAGAGTAAATAAGTAAATGTACTATTTTTTTAAATTTCTTTTTTTTTTTAAATAAACTTTGAAATGTACACTTAACAGTACTGAAAAATGCATTTGTTCAATTTTTAGAAATATTTGAGTACCTATGTAAGTATTTCTGGAATATACTTTTAACTAGTGACTTGACTATAAATTTAAGCACCAATATTAATAATAATACCAAAACCAAAATTTATTATTCTCAAAAACAAAATTTCATATTTATTGGTATACGAGTTCATGTGGCACCTTTCACCTATGTTAAAATAATTCTTAAAAATGATACTGCACATAAACACTTAAGATTAAAAACAAAAGCTCTGTGATATACAAATGTTAAAACAGTAATAATATTGTGAAAGTTTAACGAATATTATAAAATCACACATTTCCTTCAAATTAGATAAATGCATTAATCTAAGTGATTTTGTATAAAAACATAAATGCTATAATTTGATCAAATTTTTGTTAATTGTTATTAAAATGTTGAGCACACGTACATACAATAAATGTAAATAAATATGTCAAATATTTAATAAACTCCATCACCTTATAAATATAAATATAAAAGTGGTTAAAAATCCAAATCTAATTTTTCCTACCCCAGAGTGTAAGCTATTAAAAAATGTGATTGTTTAAGAAAAAATAGTTTTGGACACTAAAAAGTCTTAGACCTGATAAAACGCCTCATTACAAAGTCTTTACCAGGTTCATAATAATTCTTTTTGAAAGCAGCAATTTCTGGTGCTTTTCTTATGGTAGCAATAAAATCAAAATCTGATTCTAGAACAATGATTATAATCATAAATATCATAAACAAAGCAAATACGATTGGCAACAATGTTTGTTGTAAGATGGATAAACTTGATCTACTGTTTCGAATTGCTGTAGTTTCTAAATGTTTTTGTCCCAAGAGTTGGTTTGGAACTGATTGAATTAATGGTGAACTGTCAGTTACTGTTGTGGTCAAGTCTATAAAAAAAATAAATATTCATACATTTTAATAACTATTGATACGTAAAAATAAATATTTATTTATTATCTTAAGCTTTAATAAATATAACTATAAGCAGCTGTATTTATATTTAAATATTAGTATATAACGCAATTTAAGTATAGTTTAGTATAGAAAATTAACATATTTTCTAACCGTTCGATTAATTTCACTTGATTAAACACACATTTATGAAGCTTTAAAGCCGAGTGAGATATAAGTATAATCAAATATAATTTCACACACATTCTACAATTAAAAATATAAAATCTACGATATTTATCATAATTTAATGATTGAAATTAATGGAACACTTTATCTTCATGATATTAGGTAGTAAAAAAAAAAAAATAAAATGCCAAGATAAACTTAATTAAAAAATATAAAATCAAATAAATAATAACACAACTCAATTGACCATTTATGAATTTAGTCATTGTAAAATAATTAAATCAAAATGCGATTAATAACTTTTAATATTCTGATTTAACTATTTATATCATTGTATTACAAATCAAATAAGAATTAGTAAATACTAAGTACTAAAAACATAAATAATAATTTCTGAAATCTTATTGATTTCATACATTTCTAAGACTATATTTTAAAATTTAGTAATCATGGTACTTCAATTGTAACATACATCTTATTCAATGGTTGATCTTATAAAAAATATAGTATAATTACTATGTTCATTTTTTTAAAAAATATTAAAAATTATTTTAATTAAAATGAATGGATAATAAATAGATACATTTTTATTTTAATGATTTTAATTGATCTGTATAATACAATATAGTTAATATTTATATTAATCATATAACCACAATAAATTTTGACCCTAATTTATGATGTTTACACTATTTTTAATACATTTAGAAGATATAATAGATATCATATACTAATAGATAAACAAATCAGCGATCAAAGTGTTAAGAATCACGTGACTGGATAGAGAAATCTACATTTAATAATAAATTAAATGGATCTCATCTAGGCCATTTAGTCTCAAGAAAATTTGATTCATCATATTTGTACTTCATTTTAATAGGTAAATCAGGATAACAAATCACAAATCAATATCAATGTCAACAAAACTCTAAAGGATCCTTCAGATTTCTATTAGCAATTGTAAAATTATCTATAAAAACTTAGTATATTATTTCAACATTGTAAGTCATCGTAAGACCTCTAATAGCAAATAACTTATTAATGTGGAATAAATAACCTATAAATGACATTATTTTAATGTTTCAGCTTACTAGTGTTTTATAGTAGAAAAACTAAAAACATTTTAAAATAAATATTTTTTGAAATTAATTTAAAAAATTGGTTCTTAATATAGTCTTTAATTTCTAATTTAAAACATTCTAAGTAAGTCATATTATTAATATTCCACTAAATTATCTAATACCTTTGGCAAGTTCAAACGATAGTTTTTTTTTATAAGTTGATACTATAGACTATAGAGATACAAAAATTCATTTAAGGAATATCATTTTAAAACAACAAATTTAAATAGGAACAAAAGTATAAAATTATCAATATTGGTAATTAGGAAACAAAAAAAAAAAATTAAATTTTTCATCGTACCTGAGGACTGGGAAAACATAGGTTGTAGAAACAAACAACTGGAAAATTCTAACTTAGAATCAAGATCGGTGGCAGAAAATGTTATTAGTAACAAAAGTTCTAGTATATTAAAAGAATAAACTAAAATAATTTTTCTTTCAATTTTAATTTTACTTAAGTGAATTGAGAAATTTAAATTTTATATAACTTTATAAGCTTTTTGAAAATATTTAACTTTTGTAGTTTAAATTATAATATTTTTCTACATTATTTTGTAAATACTGAATAATAAATAATAACTTTTATTTCTATTTAGTTTCAATAAATAATATCTTTTAAATGTCAATAGTAGATACAAGATATCAACCATTATGAGTATTTTATTATTTAATTTTTCTCAATTAGTTTATAATTTCTAACATTAAGTGATTATGAGCAGTTAGTAAATAGCAATAAATGGGTAAAAAACAATCAATACATTCAAACCATAAACCATTGTTAAGTTTTGTGTAAGTATTTTATAATATAAGGATTAAATGTATAATAAGTAATAACATATATATTAAAAAAGTTCAAAATATTTGAATAAAACTTATAGCCAAGTATAACATTTACTTAAATCCATGCACCAGAAATATTTTTAAAAACACATATCAAATAATAATTGGCAATTTTGTTTTAAATGTATTCCCTATTAACCCGTCATTGGTATCGTGGTGAGCGTGGCGCTCACCTCGTTAGTATTTTGGAAACCATTTAATTAATTATTTCTTGATTGCTCTGATACTATTAATACCTTCAGTTAACACAATTCCAAACATACTTTTGTCAATTAAAATTTTTTTTTTTAATAATATAGTTTCTGATTTTTATTGTTTGAAATATTAATAATCAGGAAAAATGGTTAAAATATTTAAATGTAAATAATTTGGTTATGATTTCAATTTTCTATGTTTGTTAAATAATAAATAATGATAAAAAACCGAGGTGATGAAAAAATGCTCACTCATTACCAATGGTGGGACGTTACATAGCGATACCAACAATGGGTTAAAAAACAAGGTTTTTTTAAAAATTTGCAAATGAAAATTCAAATGTTGAGAAATTAATAATTAATAAATTAATGTTTATTAAATATAGTAATGTAAGCCTCTGACTGTAAGGGAAAGATTTAAGGAAAATGGCTTGATTAAACATTTCAATTAAATCCGGTGTATTTATAACCTATTTTATTCTAAAATAAGGGTTGACTTAATTTAAAAATAATTCAATTTCTCCATAATCACAATATATAACTAGTAATTACTAGAAAACTAAAAGTAGCTCACACCAATTAGTACAATAATGGCATTTATTACAATAAAGAAGGTCCATTCTGACATTAGGTCTAGTCCCACATACACCAATCAACTGGCTGTTTCGTTCACCAATAGTAGTTTAGTTATACTTACATGTACAGAGTAAAAAGTAATAACTAATCAACGAATTAAAAATATTGAGCAATGGTTGATGTCAACTATTTATTCAATAACTACTAACTTCAATACTTGTAGAAGTGAAAATTATCATTAGCACTGTAATTTAAAATGAAAATACAGAGAAGAAATTGTTAGTATTACAATACTAAATGGCTTCAGAATACAGTTATGTTTAGAAATAGAGAAATTATTGAAATAACCTTGTCTTTTAAAGTACAATCTATATCCACTTTTAGATATTAATCAACAATTTGGGTAAACCTTGATATTTGATCATAAAAAAGAAAAAGGCATATGTGTAGAATTATAAAAATATTAATTTACAGAAAATTTCCAAACATTTTAAAAGCATGATCAATATTAGTAGATATATTATAATTTTGCAAATTGAGAGAAAATGAAAAAGATATCAAATTTTCATTGAAGAGAAAAATATATTTTAAAAGAAAAGATATAATATAAAGTCTCAACATTATTTACAAAATATAATATAATATAATTATAAATTAATATATTTATAGCTGAATTAAAAGTGAATTCCAAAATATTATTACATTTTAATTTTGATTTTTTTTTTTTAAATAAATTTAAAATAATCTATAAATATAAAATTAATTCAAATTTTTAGTTAGATTTTAATAATTGCACTAATTTTTTCAGTTAAATAATTAAGTTTACAATAATTAAACTTTCAATTATGATTTAATTAAATGCAGTGGAATGTTTTTGGTGGTTAATTTAGGGGGTTAGGTTATTTAGTTATACTATTAATTGAATAAAATATTAAAAATAAAATTAAAATACATTTACACAAAATTATTTTATTTTTGTTGGGTAATAGTTCGTTTTGTATTTGAAAATTTTATTGATGGTCAACCAAATATATGAATAAATATGTAAGTATGTATATATGAAGTTAATAAATTAAAATAATTATATATAATTAAGCATTAATATTTTAATTTCAATATAAATAATAATATATCATGTAATATATCAGGTAAATAAAAAAATATATTTTAAAGGTTAATTGTAAATTATTAACAAGAAAGATAAGAATACATTTCAAAAAACGCAGGTATAAATTATGCAATATACTACTTGTTTAATACTGATATGTCAAATACACAAATAAAACTAAAAAAAAAAAATTTGCATCAAAAGCGTAAAAGTAATTTTATTCAACAGCCCATCGTTGTCCAAATAAAAATATGTTATTGTTCAATAATCATATTATCAATATATCATATTAATTTAAATTCAAATGTAAAGAAAAAATAATTACATTTAAATTTGATAAATGAACCTTAATGAAAATATACTTAACATATCATAGATAATTAACAAAACATTTTATAGTAAAGTAAGTATAAGAGATAAACAGCTGTTTACTTTTAAAGCATATTAGTTTAAAATTGAACAATTGTAAGACTGTTTCATTTTAGAAGTGTAAGTTTTATGATCATTTTTTAATATTATAGTTATAGCTGAATTATAGTTACATTTATACAATTATTATATACATGGTATGAAAATTTAGTTTGTTGTGTTCACTGTTTTTAATAATAATATGAATCGTTGATAATGATTATGTGCATCAAATACAGTTACAATGAATAAAAATATGAAGGTGAAACTGAACCAATTATGAGCAACAGCCGACACTTACCAATCAGTAAATTATCGTTCAAGATTTCTTCATGATTGACTTCTTGCTCAACTAAGAAATTATAATTCATAATTTTTAATCCTGATAATTTAAAAATCTCTTTTTTCATATCTCAACATAAGATGTTTAGTTATTTTTTTGTTCTTAAACTTTTTGAATTGTTAAGTAATAAAGTAAAATAATTAAAACTATATATTACTTTTTGGTGTAGTTATCTCTTGGCCTTCTAATAAAGTTTCCAAGACTGAAGAGTTATCGATCTGATTAGATGAATCAATGGATGAATTATATTCCTCATTGGTATTTGTTAACAACCGGGGCAAACTATTAAATCCCGCTGTAAATTAATAATTGAAGTTAGTATATGATAATAATATAATTAATTAAGATTTATATAAGAAATTTAATATAGAAAATCAATCAATACACTTCACCAAAGAGGTATGCTCTATTATTGCAAGAGTTAGTTAGATGAGACTGTAACCTTGCCAGTTTCCAAATATTTATAACAGTTAACCACCCTAACTCACCGTCTACCAGTCAGGTATTATCTCCAGAGAAAATTTCACCCTCTATTTATCTTAGTAGAGGGAATGATTATTTTACTCTATCTGAGGCAATATCTACTCCATGATATTACTATTATACAATCAATTTCCTTAATACTACTACTTATAAAAAAAAATGATGACTTTACATACCAACATGATTGATTACAATATTAGACGGAGTCACTGGTTCACTCGATGATTTTCTTCTAAGACTACCGACTCGGGTAACAGATGGAGATTCCCTGGTGATTGCAATATCCTCTAATATTTCACGTTCAACACGACCACTGTATTTAAATTTGGTACCCCATGAAAAGAAGCCTCCACCAGAAACTACATTAGGAACATCAGAACTCGAAGGAAATCTATACATACAAATTTACATTTTAATCTTATTTCTTTATTCACTAATAACCAACCAATGTATGATAATCACATAAAAATATAAATCTTTGCTATTAAAGAAAATACTTACGTGAAAAATAACATTTGTTCAACAGCACATTTCCACACATGACGACACGAAGAGCCTCTTGGGCATTTGAAACCAATGGTTTGTTTTTTCTGAAATATTTATAAATATTTTGAAATTATAAAGAAATTTAAATTCAAACAAAATGTTATATTATAAAATATATTTTTTATACTATTCTATGTTAAATTTATCAACAAAAACAGTATGGGCATACATGATATTGCAAAAATAAAATATTTAAGTTATAAAGTATACACTAATAATTAACATAATATAATATAATAGATATTTTCTACACTCCAAACATGTTATATACAAATAAATAATAAAAATCATAAACAAATATTGTTTTAAAAGTTAGTTTATTATTAAATATTATAGTTATTAATAAATAGTAAGTAATAAAAATCAATGATTCTAATTAAAATAGACATACCTGTTAGTCAACAGGATTAATCAATACATGATATGTATCGATTGAATTAACTAGATATAATATACTAATTATAATAATAGTCTACCTATACAAAAAGCCTTTTAATTTGTTTAATGAATAATTTGGTTCTAACTGAAACACAACAATGGTGCAGAAATATCAAATAACTTTGAAAATATAAATTATATGGACAATATTAGTACAACATAAAAAATTTCTACTAGTTATACATTTTTCAGATGATTTTGTTGAAGTTAATAATCTATTCATATCATTAACTTTATTATTACTTTTATTTTATTTAAATAGTTTTAACAATTAGATATTTGCCAAAAGAGTAAAAATAATAATAATAAAATAGTTAGATTACATACTACATTACAGCCAAATTGTTAACGCATATATTATATACATAAAAGTATATATATATATATATATATATCACATACTTTGCCTGAAACTGGACAAATTCTGAAGTGTAATATCACTAAAATACATATATACAATAGTGTAGTACATTTAGTGAAAGGTAAAAAATACTTGGAATGACTTAATGAATCAAATATTTTCAGACATTTTAAAGAATAAATTGGTATACAAATTTTATTATATCATTGATAGTCAATAACTGAAAGGTCTGAAAGTATTTACATAATTAAAAAACACAATAGTAACAATGTAGTTTAAGGCAATTATAATGTTACACATTAATTATTAAAAGTGCTATTAATATCATTTAAATGGAAGGTGTAGCTAAAATGAAATGTTGTTATTGTAATGATAGTAAAAAGACTATCTGTATAGTTATATTATCGATAACCTGGTTTAAACCAGTAACAGTCACTTTATCTCATTAGGCATTACCCACAACCCTCCAAATAACACTTTTAAATCATAAAAAAATGTTGTTATAACATAAATAGTATAAATTCATATTTTCCACTCAATAACAATATACTGATCTAGGACGATTATTGTTAAAGATCACTGAAAGTGCTGCCAACTACATTTTCTTATTATTGTACTTTATTAATTATTCTAAAAAATAATAATAATATTACAGTAACTACCTTTATTCTCTGATCCTAAGAAGCATGTAAAATGTAAATAGTGAATACATTAAAATTAAAAAATTAAATAGTCAATAAACTAAGATACAATATTTTAAATAGTAAATAAAAAATATAAAACAATTTAAATGGACTTGAAAATAAAATACCTCATTTAGAATGACATGAATTATGAACATTTTACCCTCAAAATTGATTTTTTGGACTTGAGACCAACTAAAATGATTCATCTTCTTACTGCCCTGGAATGTAAGTATTCCAGTATGATTAATACCCAAATAAAGTTGATTGCCTCTCTGATCCTAAAATTGAATAAAATAATTTTTAATAATATATCTTTATGTTTAAATAATATAAATTTACTTTGACAGCATGAGGATCTACTCCATAAGTATCTAAAACACATGCTTTTTTTAAAAACAAAGTTTCTACTTCAGCTGCAGTTTTTCCCATTAGTTCATTTTTATGAATCTCCATTATTTTTTCCTCTAATTGCAATGTCTGTTTTAATAATATTTTTAATTCATTGACATAGTTATCTATATGTTCTTCTGGATTAAAATCACCAAGTTCAGCTAATGATGAAAAATATAAATATTATACTGTTGTAAAATAATAATTGTTTTAAGCCATTACCTTGTAATATATAAGCTCCTAATAGAGCAGCTTCAGATGTATTACAGTAAAGTCGGCCATGTAATAAATCTCTTTTCAATTGAAGATAAATTTGATAACGAGTAATATCTTCCTTTAAACGAAATGGGTTTGGTGGATAAAATTTTACGCGGAAGCTAAATAAAATGTTGTCTGCTTCCATGTCTAAAAAACAAATAGGTATATTTTAATGTATACATTAATTTACAGTACAGATTAAAATTATAAATAATCAAACCTCGGATTTGTTTGAAAATTGATTTGGATGGTTCTAGCCAATGCTATAAAAAAAAATCTAATAAATTAAGGTGTAATTTATAATTAAGAACGCAATGGATACATTTAATGCAATTTTCTGCAGTATTCTGCAAATAACGTTTTAATGTTGTTTGTAATTTAATGGTTTTAAACAATGAATAGAATTAAAATATTTTGAACTAACAGCATTGCATTAAATATTACCTACTGTAATATAATTATCAAAATGTATATATACATACCCTTTGGCGTTTACTATCAACATAACGTAAACCAAAATAATCTTTCTCAATTAAATCCAACTGTTCACAAACACGGCTTATCAAACTACTGCCTTTTTCATTTATCTATAAAGTAAAAACAAATATTTATCATTATTATATAAATTAAAACCGCTAAAATAGAGTAAGTATTCCAAAATATAATTTATAACAATGTATTACAGGTACAGTTGTAATTATAATTATTAGTTACTAATTAATTATGACACTGGTAATAATTATATATTTACTGTTATCATTCTATCAAAGCTAATATAATAACAAATTAATAAAGTATCAGATTATTTTCAATAATAATTATTACTTTAACTGTTGTTAAAATTATTAAAAAAAAAGATAATAGGAACTATTAATATTTAAATAACAGTTACAAATTTCTTTTTATATTATATATATATTCATAATATATACTTAGGAAAAAATATGAATTAAGAATTATTTTTTTAATAAAATAAAGTATTGAATAAAAAACTTCATATAGTAATTAAAGGTGTATTTATGTTTAAATGACCCAAAGAATAGACACGAGAACCCAGAGAAAATTTAAACCTTAATTTAGAATTTTTTTTTTCTTTAATTTTTGAAAACATTCAGAAGAAAGTTATTGATTTCTATACAATTTTCACTAAACAATTAATTGTATTTGTAATAAACAAAAACTATTTTAACATATGGAAATATTCATATATTCATTCTAAAATTTTTCTAAGATGATCTTATACAGTTGAATCTTAAACTTTAATGACATCATGATTTTTATAATGTAAGTACTTTATATGAAAAAAACATTAAAAAAATTATCAATAAATAAATAAGTAAGTATATTTGACAAAGATATTAGTTTACTCGGGATGTATACACTTAGTTATAGAACTGTTGTATAATTTTAAAAACATAATAAAACAAAAATTATACAAAATATTATATTACGTTGAATAATTTCATGATTTTTGTCAACAATATTTAACCTTCTAAAAGATTTAATTAGTATGTTAATGAAACTTTTGACTAAAGTGTATACCTACATTTATTTAATAGCGTGAATATTTAACTACTCACAAATAAAAATAATAGTATTTAAATATGCTAATCCAGAAAGTTTGGATTTGAAGCCAAATGCCTTAATTTGAGGGTAATAATAGAAAAGTAATTTTTAAATTGAAATACATTTTAAAATTCATATTTTTCATTTGTGATTAATTGTTTGTATTCCATTTGATTTCTAAGATAATGGGTGTAAATTTTTCTTCTTTTTTTTTTACCTATAAATGTTTTTTATCTTTTATTAATTTGTACATGTTTAACTATCAATTTACCTGATAGTTTTTTATAGATATCAATGGAAAAAATTGGTTAGTGCTTGAGAAGAAGATACATTGTCGATGTTATATTTAATATTATAGATAAAGTATTTGTTATGGTAAATTAATTCATCGTTTTTATAAACTACACATTACTATCTATATATAAATTAAAATGTATAAGATTTGTAGATTCAAGATTGTTATTTTATAAGATTCTTGTTTGTTAGTCAGCATTCATTGATTATTTTTCCACATTTATTTAATTCTGTGTTTTAATATGTCAAAAGTTAAACAAAGTGACAATTTTAAATTAAAAATTAAGTCAGACTTTGATGAGAATATTTTTCCAACTGATGAGTTAATTTTATATTGTAAAATTTATGACATCAAAGTATCAAGTGAAAAATTACCATATACAGAAATATATTAGAAAAAATAATACAAAAATGCAATTTAGTAATTGCTTTTTAATACAAATTAAATGCTTTATTTATTGATTATATTACCTTCAAATTCGAACCCTACTTATTAATATTATGTAGGTATATCTACTTATTATCATGTAATGATTATTGCTATGTGTACTTATAATAATGTAATAATATAACATGTACCTTAAAATAATATTTTATGAGATAAGTAAAGTAAATATAAAAAATATTTTTAATGATCAATTGATACAAACATAATTAAAAAATAAATCTGACATAATTAGTGTTTCAAATAGTATTTTAATTAGATATAATGTTGAAACATAATACTTTTCTAATTGAATGCTGATAAAAATAAATAAAAACAATATATTATCAATATTTATATGCCTATTTTATTATGTAAAAGTACCTATCTACATAACACCAAAGAATTGATTTAAACAAGGAACATAATATAGCCATTGTTTAGAAATAAATGCAATTCCAACAGTGAATGTAGTAGATAAATATATTATAATTTATTAAGACTATTTTGAATTTTCCCATAATTCAGACCCACGAAACATACAATCTATGATGAAATTTTTCTACAACTCTAAACTTTTCTGCAAAATTTAACACATCCAACTTTAGCATATTACTATAAATATTATAACTTTATATATAATATCTGTTAAATAATATATAAATCATGTAAATAATTACTAATCTTAATGTTCATTCAACGGCCCTGATATATAGGATTTTTATTTTAATAAAAAAAAAGACTATTTATGAATTTGTATAGGTACATCCATTAATAACGTGCATGGATTTCATAGTCAATGGCAGATAAGGCTAATTAAATATAGCAAAATGATGTTACATGAATGATAACTGAAGTCTTTAATTTAACATCGAGGTGACCTTTGAAAATCAATAATATATAAGTAGAAATCGGTTGTAAACAGTTTTTTTTCTGACTAACAACGCGATCTGCCAAAATCATAAACTTTGTCCTATATTGGTATTGTGGCGGTACTTTGCCCATGCCTACCTGAAACTCGCTGTCCAGCAACTGGGTATCGTCCAACAGTCTGACGGTGCACTTAATGGGCGCGTTGCCCGAATTCTTGTTGCCAAACTTCATCATGGTATTCGAGGAGCGGCACAACAAAGGTCGCAAGCAATCCACCGTTGACGACGGAGACCTGTTGTAGGCGGCTGCAGGAAAACTGCTAGAAAATGGTACAACGTAAGCTGGGCAAACGCATCAAATGGATTTGAGGGGGGGGGGTAAGGATAGGAGGGTTAAATATTTGTATAAGGCGACGTCTCGTGTTATAGTGGTAATCGTAGTGGTACGCGGTTGACAGGATGCAGCCGGGCAATCGTAGTAGTGCAGCCGGGCAAACGTAGTAGTGCGGCCGGGATGGGACGCGGTGCAGGCAAAGTAAACAATTATCGCAAACACGGTCGCATACACGAATAATCGATGAGCGAACACAATCAACACACACGCGCGCGCCGCCCTACCATCAGACAACGGGTACTAGCTACTAGTGAGTATTGTTAAAACGTATACTACTACTACTACTACTACTACTACTACTACTACTACTACTATTACTCCTCTAATAAGTGACGAACCAGACGAACCACAGACACTCGTGACAAAAACAACAATATAATACGTACCTGGACGTACGGCCGGAACAATGGCAACAATATTCGTTAACAGAAACAGAGAAACGGCGCGCGAAAGGTTTCGCCGTCGGTCCGCTAGGCGCCAATTAAAATATTATTGTTATCGGCTTTCGAATCTGCCCGGCTGGAAGGTCGCTAGCGCGCACAACCACGATCAAGTCATCGGAGGCGGGCTCACAAGTCACGGCCACAACTTACTGTGTAAAGTATATTATAAAATACCTATATCGCTCCTATACTGGGATTGGGATAAAACTAAATACTAAATAGTAAACACTAAACAGTAAACACACCGACGACAGCGGCACACGGAGATTACGTCAACCTTATCTCAGGTCTTCCCACCCCAGCGCGATCAGTCAATTTACGCGGGCGAAAACGAAACCAGTAAAAAAGTTAATACTTGGTAGTTGGTAGTAAAATTAAAAATAGTAAAAACGTAAAGGGGTACGGACGTAAGACGCGGTCGAAACGAGAATAGGGGACACTTTTCGGTGTCACTCAAGTTTTACTATGGGGCTGGATTCTAGAAACCGATTAACAAACCTATTAACTACGTTGTTATTGGGGATGTCGAGATGTTCTGTTTTTCGGTACGCCGAATTCAACGTGCGGCGAGCAACACTTCAACCAGACTAAATAATAGTACAGTGTACAGATGTGAGATGATTAGCGATGATCAGAATAACAAATTGACATCATTGATTTGTTGACCGAGTGAAAAAATGTATCTAATAAATTATGAATAATTTACCGACCCGGTGATATCGCTATTGTTACCAAATTTCGTGCTACTACCCGTCGGTCGTCCGTGGCGATCGTATAAATGCGGCAGTGGTCAATAACGCCCACGTGCAGTCTAGCGAAACGAACCAACCGATTAATGTAATACACAGAAATATAGTACACACACGGTTTTTTGTACGCGTTTTTGCCAATGCCGAGTACGGTACCAGGCAAGTATTGTTTCTACGGAGTGTACGGCGCATATAGCTCGAACGGACACACGCGGCTAAGAAATGTCAATACTCGATCGTCAAATGATAAAAATATTGTTGTTATTATTGTCGGCCAACCATAATATTATTATTAAAAAAGGATTATTATTTATTATACACCAGCCGAAGAGTGTTTTCCCGCGCCGTGGGGTGGCGGCACTGATGAGCCACCGATTGGCACAACGGAGGCGGCGGCGGTGACGGCCGCTAGCGACCACTACTGATAACGACGAGCCTAGGATCCGAGCGGCCTGGATTTCATTATCAGTCCCTATCATTTGTGTTTCGACCGGCTTCCGTGATGGCAGGTCCCGTATCCAGCGTAGTGGTGCTCGACAGAGGCAACAACACAACATGCACCATCAACTTGCACGGTAAATACCTATGTATGTTTAGTGTTTGCGGCGGTACAGTGTTTGGCTCCGTGCGACCGAAAATGTTGTTTCGACGACACTGTCCACCGCCGCCTTATTACACCAGCCTTGGTGTCCTTTATTTTTAAATTAATTCATCCAATTATAATAATCGCAATAATGTGTCTGTATGTATGTATATGTGTGTGTGTGTGTGTGTGTCTTACTGATCAATAATCTATTATACCTGTACATACCTATGTACATGTGTGGGTCCATCACGTAATGTCATGTTCGATAATCCTTTTTTTATTTTAATGTTTTACCCCTTACACGACCGTTTATTTTTGTTTTTTCTTATTCCAACAGGTGCCACTGTAGTCTCTTGGAGGGTAAACAATCAGGAACAGTTGTTCGTCAGGTGAGTCCGGTATACTATAATTATTAATCATTGTATTTATCCTTAATTACGTTTCGTGAAATTATAGATTTAAAAGTTTTTCAATTAGTTTTTGGTGTGTAATGTGCGCGAAATCTGTGGAGACTCGCTAGGTTTCGACAGCTTTCCTAGTCTGAGTAGAATATCCCAATCCTAAAATCTTCATACTATTATAATGAATATAACGCTGCGCGAAATTATGCAAAAACATGGTGTTCATCTATCGTTTAGATGGTGAAACTTCGTCACCACGAATATTTTAACAACTTGAACTAAATGTTAGGGCTGTAAAATTTTCCTTCGTCGAGTGAACAGTATTTAAGTCACCGCATAACGCATATATTTTTCAAGAATTAGAATTACGATAACTTACAACAATAAAACATAGATAATAATAGGTATTATAGGTAGGTACCTGGATTTTTTTTTTTTATCACAAGCCTAGATCAGTGGGGTCAACTGTATTGATATTTATAATAATAGAACAAATCCTTACCTAACTGGCCAAGTATTTATATTTTTCAAATATAGGTATTATTTTTCCGATAGGTACCTATTGTTTACCAAATGTATGAAACCCTTTTATTTGTCTCATGTAAATATTCATTATATTTGTATAGGTACCTACCTATTTTATCTATTAAATTGACAAGTGTTTTCTGTTGCGTTTTCTACGATAGTTCTAATTTATTACTTTAACAATTACTATTTTATCAGTAAATGTATGTATTCAAAATTAGTATTTCATTTACTTTGTATGCGCCTATAATCAGTAGATTAATTTAAAAAAATCATATTATTGCTATACGAGTTTTGTCAAACAACCGAAAATATACAATGTGGGTTTGCTGATTATACATTTAGTTATTATTTATTTGATTACTTGTATAAATTTGTCTCGTATACCTACAATTTATATAATTTACTTAACCCAGCCGAGAATCCAGCCTAAATATTCTAATGTTAACTATTATTTACTATTATTTACTGAACATAATTATGCTTGAATATTTTTATATGCATAACGTCTTCGCATCCTAATTTTTGCATTATAATTGGGTGTCTGAAAATATACAAATTAACGAGTTTATTTATGTCAATAAACTGAGAATTTAAATATGTTGTTCGTACGATATAAGATATAATTATATCACACATCAATCTTAATTCCTTGTTATTAATATTTACATTTTTATTTAGGTAATTGAATTCAATGAAATTCATGTTTAAAAAATTTTAAATTTTAATAGTTGATATCTATATATATCTATGTATATATATATTTTTTTTTTCGTACTATATGCTAATACTGATTATGCTATCTACAAAAATATTATATAGGTACTTTTTATTAAATTCCATTTATAATCTTATTGTTTTTCAATCTAAACAGAACCGAGATATGTATATCAACTCGTAAATAATTTTATCTGCTGCAGTTGATTAGATTAAATCAAATATGATATTACAAATTGTGAAACTTAATATTTATAAGTTTGATAAGTTTGAATAAGACTTACTACTATAGAAAGCCTAGATATATGATAGGCTCTTACTAGTTGCTGTTATAGACTAATTTACTAACTTTTATTTCGTTCTGTTTAAAGTAGTTCAAAAATTAATTATCATTTCTTATGGGTGCAAGAACCATAAAAAAATAATCTAGGGATTTGAAAGAATAAAATCATCACCAACATAGGAAATTAGAAGATATTTTGTTTTATTAATAGCACCTATATAACTTGATAAAAATATCATAATATTCATATATACCTACTTCAGAAAGCTGTATGGTTGTCAAGTAAACCTGATAATAACTGATAAGGTCTTAATTTTTTTTTTTTCGTGGTTATATCTTTTAATGTTTTATAAATCTACAATTCTGATGAACAATAAAATTTTTATAATTTCAAATTAAATTTATTTATTAATTTTGTAATTAATTCAATATTTATTTTTGATGTATAAACATTTTGATTAACGTGAAATGTCACACTTTTTCCAAATAAACTATCAACAAATGCTGGCACTGTCATGTCGATAACGCATGTGTATAATAAATTAATAAACTATAGGTAAGCTTTGATTTATTTGTTTTAAACGGATTAAAACAGACAAAAAATAGAAACGAAATTGTTTTTAAATTAGTTTTTAGTTACATTTACCCGTACGTACCTACCTATAGAATTACACATGGAATAAGTTATTATTTTGACCTCCAAAATTATGTCCATGCGTAAAAATGGAAATAGTATTGTTGTTGTTGATTACCAGTATATTATATATTTTGAAAAGACCCTTTTAACAAACAAAATGTTAGATTTTCAAGGTTAGATAATTTTTTTTTCATTTAGTCTCGTAATAAAGTTATAGAACGTGTCAAAAGACTTAACAATAAAGACCGTGAAATTTGTCCATTTTATTCTTACGATGGTACCTAACATAAAGGTAGCACCTTTTTTTCTTTACAAGTAAAGCAATAAAATCGTGAAACATTTTTTCTTGTTGTATAAAGTATATTCAACGCACATAAGTTATTATACTGGATGAACGCACGTTTAAGAAATAACCATACATAAATTTAATTTTTTGTTAGCCTTCTAAAAATATTGTTGTGTTAAATTCCTCAAAATGATGCTTTTACATTTTAAACTACAATCATACATGGTGATACCAGCAAATAGCAATAAGTATTATTTATAAATAAAGATTTTTAGCCATAAAAATATGTCAAACCTTACCAAAATTTATGAATAGGATACTCTTAATATTCGGAATATGTAAGACATGTTTCTCTGTTTGAATTTCCTGATTTTTAATTTATTATACTGTAATATATATATATTGTAAATACATATTGTAACATGTATTTACTATATTATTATATATTTCTTTCTTTAAATCTTTATAAAAAACTAAAATTCCTACACGGTACTACTTTGAACGTCTTTCCATCACATTACGTTCTTTCACGTCTAACATAGAATTTAATATATTTGTATATACTTTGTGTACTAAATTAAACCAAGTATTTATAAATAATTGAAACTATTGATGTGTTTTTTATTTCCGTTTTTGATCATAAACTGTCATGATATAATATGATGAATTGATGATACATATTTAAACGCGACTATAAATACTACCTAAGAGTTAAGATATGTTTATGTTGTATGATGAAATTGATTATTTTGTATTATTTATTAATTCTAACAATAACTTTATCTAGTAATTAAAAGTAGTTATAGCATTTAATTATTTGATAGGTATATGGTATATATTAGGATATATCTTTGAATCATACAACTAGTATTTTATTATTAAAACAAAACATACTTATAAGCGTAATTATAGACATCGTTTATTATGAATATTATGATAATGTTTCTGAAAAATATAGAAAAATTAGTATTTTTTCCTTCTCTTATAAATTTTTCAATTCTAAAGATATATAAGTGCAAACCTCTTATATTTAGATTTAATCGTTTCAATTATTTATTCCAATTAGTATTTTATCCATGTAATTGAATTAATAATACCTATTGATAATACCTATTAATTATTTCATTAATAATATTCAAAATATTGAAATAATAATGTTAATTGATTTTTTCTGGATTGTCTATACGTTTTCGATTAGAAGGACTATTCCGTTCCTCAAAATTGGGTGATTTCTGATGGGAAATAGTCAAAACATTCGATTTGTAATTTTTTATATATCTTAAGTTTCTAAATAATTGAGAAAAACTGACAAATCATTACAAAAAAAAAAAAAAAAACAAAATGCTGAGTTTGGTACTAGACACGCGTTTTCAATAAAATCGATTTTATCGTTGTAATTCAAAAAATAATTTATTGACAATATTGAGTATTTCAACGAATTTCTAATAAAAAATGTTAATTAAAAGGTTTTTATCCTGAAAATATTAGTGATAGCTATATGAAACATTTTCTAAGTGTATACTATATTCTTATAGATATGTCATAATTTTTGAAATATTTTCATGATATTTGAGCTTTTAATAGGAACTCGAAATGTTCGAGTTCCATAAAATGTTATTGATTTATTATATAGTTTGATAACATTTTCAATGATAAATTTTTATACTGTAAATTCTATATAAGACTCTTCATAGGCTGTAATTTTACACTCTTGCCTCAATGTAAAATGATTGAAAATAAATAGGTATGTTTTTTGTAAACGTTTGAATGTTCAAATTTTGACACAATCACAAATTGCTTTATCATTATTGTAGATAAAAATGCATAACACTTTCAATTGTTATATTTCGTGCTCGAAAGTGGAATATAACATATTTTTATTCTAGTTAATATAAAAGGAAAATATTAAATAAGCGTTAAAAAATTCAACTTTAGTGAATTTGAATTATACGAACTTCGTTTATTAAATACCTATACTATGCTTATTAATTAATTTTTATAAATAAATTATTAGCAGATGGTAAGGATGTCTTAATAAAAAATCAGATATATTTTATGTAAAAGCTTGAAATTCATAAAAAGTACTGAAATTTTTTTAAAGACAATTTAAAGCGAAACTTGTGCAGCTGGCAGATAAAGGGTTCTGTTGTTATTTTTTCACCCTCTGAGGGTGTGGCAGTCTGGTAATGACTGATGAAGCATTTATCCCGCGTAAGGACCCTCTCTCGCTCTGTCCAAGTCATTGTCGTCCAACATCTTTTGACTGATAGCCTAGGCCCGGATCAACCCTTGAGCCTCGTTAATCAGATTATAGCTCCTCCCTTTGGCCCTCAAATACTGGAAGACAAGCTCACGAGCTGTTTCAAAGGTAATAAGGTGGAATTTTAAACGACGCAAATCACCGAATTTTGATGGATGTGAATTAGTTTCGTTACATTACCTAAATTTTGGACTTCTTGCATATTTTAATTTAAATATCACTTAAAAATAAAAACTCAATCTAAAAGAGTTTTTTAGCGAATTTATGACTATTCAGAGTTGTTTACTCGTAAACTATTAATTTTATATTTATATATAAATTAATTTAAAAGAAAAAATGTATTCCTACAATTATTCATAATAATATATAGTAGTTTTATTTAATAATGTTTTAAAATGAAATATTGGTTCAGACACTTTCTTTTGTATTGTTATTTCTTATATTTTCTTTTAATTCTTATATTTTTAATATTATTTCTTGAAATTCATTGATGCTAAACTCTTATGATAAATAATATTCAGCAACAAATTATTAGATTTTCAGATTTTTGTTGTATCTATGATGTATTTACAATATATCTACATAATGTTTAACTGTACCTACTTTAATTTTAAAGTATGTGGTTGAATTATTGTTGTAATAATATTTCGTGGAATTCATTGATTCTGTCATATTTCATATGAACATTTCGTTATTAGTTTTTTTTAAATTATTTAATAAACTTAATTTTAAAATCGATGAATGTAGTACCTAATTATTACCTACTTATACTATTTTGGTTTAAATATTTTATTTGAACAAAATGTACTGGTGTTTTTTTTATAATTTAAATTCATCAATATACGTATATTACAATTAAGTCCTAAAATGTCCTGTTCTTGTTAAATACATCCGCAATAAAATACTTATGGTTTTGGTAGTTAGCTTATGCATTGGCACTGGATTGTGTGTTACATTTTTTAAAAATGAAACGAAAAAAATGTTATGGAAAAACGAGGTTCCCTGGGAGGTCAAGTGGCACTTGTGAATGTTTTCCCGAGTCGATAATTTCGTCTCGTCGTAACTCTTTGATGTCTAAAAGCCTGAAATGACCCGGCTCGATTCTTGTTTAAATATACGGTGCTCCGACCTGAACATAATAAAGTTGAATAGCATTATCAGTGCACATAGGACGAGATTAAATTTAAGCTTTGACTTTGTTTAATTGTTCAGTTCGCTGTTTAATTACAATGATTAAATTATGTCATTGATGTTTAACATAATTTTACCTAACCTTTGTTCCCAACTATTTTTCATATTCTACCCTATAGATTATTAACATTTTTAACACCAGAAAACTTATTTATATTTTATTCAAAAAGGAATATTACCATATAGTTCTAATCTATTTTTTAAATCTATTATTAAATAGATTAAAAATTGATACAAATAATTATAGATTCACTTTGACGATTTATCATAACTAAATAATTCTAGTCAAAGTAACACATAATTTTTATCAAACATACAATCGCGATGTATTAATTTAATTATGTACATTGATAATATGTATATTATATAGCAATGGATATTATAATTTAAAAAAACTATCATCTTTCGATAGGTATTTCCATGTATTATGCTTGTTTAATTATTATTTTTTAAAAATGTATAGTTCTAAAGTTCGTCGAATTACGTAACGCATTTTTTCCCTGGAAATTTACATACGTTTGAGCAATCGATTCAACATTCCTGTTTCACCCACCCTTTCTCCCTTGTGTATTCCTCTATGGATCACTGCATTCATGTTACTATACTGTACTGCCTATTCACCGTGGTTAGTGCACTGTGTGTGACGGTAACAGGGGTTACACTTTCCTCATCCAAACCTCGACCACCCCCAGCACAATGTCAGCATCGGCTAATAGCGTTAACGGCGATAATGGCTAGGTTTTTGCTTGTATCCGTTTTGTAATCACTAAGGCGGCTGTTAATGTCGTTCTGTGCACCAGTCGTATATTAATGGCCAGCAAGCAGGGAGTTCTCGGTAATTACACGGTCGCACACGGCGTCTTGTATATATATTAATATATATAATAGTGAGTAGTGACTACGGTTGGTGGTGGTGGTTAACGGTAGTTAAGTCCGGCGTGAAAAACAATCGGAGAAAACTTGACGCCATATACCATTACTTTGGGTCCCCTTACCGCCCTCATAGTCTTATTACATGATGATCCAAGTTTCCAAAACCCGAAACTGTTAGTTACATAAATAAATTCACTGTTATGTTAAACTATGCTTTAAACTTTTAGTTGGTAATTCATCGTCTCATATGATAATCCAATTAGTAAAATCCGCCCAGTTGTAGGTATAGAAAGGTTGAAAAACAACGTTGGTTAAATCAAATCCTTTTATAATATTTCATTTTCAACATGAATCTAACTATAATCACAGTCTTTCAAATCTGCTTAGAATAATTTTGTTATAAAAAAATCAATGAAATAAGTATAAATTTTTAACATTTTAAATATATGTACTAATATGTTCACCCCATTAGACATTCCTATAATTTGTCGTTATTTCATTAACATTATCACAATTTATATTAATTCAATCTTGCGTTTCTTACATATACTATTATCGGGACTATTATATTAATTTAATTATAATCTTACTCCATTAGAATTATTGAGTCAAAAATAAACTTGGGGTATAGTAAGGGTATTGCAAGAAAACATTAATTTGTTCTTTCTTTTGTTTTAACTCGTAAATTATAGTAATTAATAAAAGTATTCCCCCTTGTAAAACATATAAAAATATATTAATCAAATAACTTATTGTTTTGTTCCCATGTAATATTAAATAAATGTCTTGAATCTTGACTCTGTATATCTATATACTCATCGTTATTATATGTACAATACATAACAATAGTTTTTCTAGTGAGTTGTAGTTATAATAAGAAATGAAGCTTCTTTAGGTTTATTTACTTGTGTATCATCATTTATCGTATTAAAATAATATATTTATTTTTAAAAAGTCACGGACATTTTGGTTATTGACTCCCTCTTACCATAGATATGTTTATAGTCTATACTATTTATTTATGAGCACGGTACCTATGTATAAAAGATCCATTTATTGTATATTATATTATATTAATATTATATACAAAAAAGGTTATGATGTTATTTTAGTTGAAAATAGCAATTTCCAATTTATTATTAATTATTATTTGCAATAAAATTACTCATGTACGGTAATGTTATATATAATATATAGCTTTGATGTTTTATTTACTTTCATGTAGACATTAAAGACATTCTCTTAAGTTTTTATGTGAATATACACACACAGAACTTCTATAATTACATATAATCGGATTTTCAGTTTTATTTCGACTATGGGTTCAAGCTTTGATCTACGATAACGTTTATTAGTGTATAATTTGGAAAAGAGAAATAATCTTTCCCTGTTTTTAATTAGGTAAACGTTGTACTTAAAGAATATCTACTTGCACTTTAGACAAAATTTGTATCCATTTTTATAAATACATTTATACATTTATCTTAACTGAGAATTTTAGTCATCATATTTATTCTGATATTTATTATGTCTTCTTTTTTTTTATTGCGTGCAAGGTTTACAAGAATACTATAAAACCGTTCTTTTAAATTGTACTTTACACTTCAATATAGTACGACTTATAAGCCGACTAATAAATCTTCATTTTTACATCTCAATTTGTTCTTATCTTTTGAAAATTTAATTTACTTTTTAATATTGTTTAACTACAATATAATCATCCTTTTGAAGTATCGGATTTTTTACTTCAATTGCAAAAACCTAATTTTTACGTTCGTTTTAAAAAATCTAATAAGTTTAAAAACGGTTAAACAAATAAAAAAAACTAATAAGTATCTTACTAACAGTACTAAAATTTCATGGTTATTAATTATATTTTTATTTTCTTCGTAAATCTTTTAGGTCTTTATTCCTTTACACATTTATCCTAGTATTATTGAATAATGTAGGTACTTAATTTATTTTTCATAATAACTATAGTTATATAATCGTATAACTAATATAATAATTAATAATTATTCATTCTTATTTTCTTAAAATATTTATAAAAATGATTAGTGTATTTTAACTTAATAATTACGTATACTTCTATATTAAATGTGATAAATGATTATCAATAATAAATATAATTGTTGTTTTATAATTAGTTTAATAGTAATAATAACAATATTTTTTCTTTGAGTTTTATCTTGTAGAATATCAAAATATATTACCTATATTTTTATTATTTCTGTAACATTGATATACTTATGGTGTAGATCTATGTAGGCATGACAAATTATACGAGTATATTATGGGTGTCATTAACTAATGAGCACCGATTAATTTTGCATTACTTGTTAATTGTTATGCTTGCAATCCCGTTTCATAAAAATATTAATTTAACCTCTACCACTAAAAATGAATCTGATCAAAAACAATAAGTCAATAATATTTTGTTAAGTTTCTGCATTTATTTATAAGTTATAAATATTATAACGATACATAGTTTGTTCCGTTTTCAATTTAAAACGATAACACAATATAATATAATATTAGAAGCATAATTAAACAACCAATGTGCTCGGGTAAAAAGGAAATCTGGTTATAATTGAACGCATAATTACTTATTAAACTATTAACAAATGTATTACGTTCATAATATTTTGAATTATGATTTCGGAGGCCTTTAGAATCTTAGTTACATTCTCAAACCCCAAATATTGCTAAAGTTTATTCCATGTTTATCCAAATCATGTTGGTATAAAAAGAACAATATCACTTATTTCATTCAAGTTATTTTATATCTGTTTAACCCATTAAAGTTTATTAAATTTCTTCACTTATTAATTTTATTAAATACATATAAATAAATAAACACTGCAAAAATATAGCTTTTAAGTATAATATGCATTGTGTTATATTTTCCCAGTCTTATCTAATATAATTCTTAATTAATTCCTTTTTGTGTAAATACAAATATTACTTCCATTGATTTTGTTACCTGTAAGTATTAACATTTTAGTTAAATTTGTGGTATTATAAGCACTTATAATTTTCGAGTGTAAAATTTTAATAGGTCAGGTTAGGTTAGGTTAGGTTTGACAGCATTTTAATTTTTAGTCTTAATTAAGTATAAAAATATCGAATATATATTTAGCTTATGCCTATGCTTTTCTTTTCACTAATAATACATTATTTACAAATTTATAAGAATAATTCATTTGTTCCAGTATCTCACTTATTTTCTAGTTCTATCCTCAACCACTAGTTTCTCGCACCCTTTTTTTAAAATTTACTGTGCATAATTTTCTACGTCTAGCTATTTATAGTATTTATATCAGTTTGATAGAAAAAGGTCTTCATGGAGGCTTATCCCTCTAACTTTAAAAAGTATATTCAGTTTCCTAAAATTACTTTTCATAATATAAAAAATAATTAGAAATGAGTGTAATTTTTTGTGTAATACCTAACTACATATAGTAAAAAGTTATTATGAATATTAAATATTTAGTTCCAGTTCTGTTATAACTAAAATTAAAACAATAACAAACGTTTCGAAGTATTAGTCCAGTTATACTGTATTTGCCCCTGCTTATTGCTTCTTCTATTTAAGTTTAATTTAGTATTTAATTTTAGTTATATTAATTGATAATTTACTAATTATTTATATATGAAACCGTATACATTGATAATGGCTTTCGATCAGATCTCTCCACCACCTCTTGTAATCTTTTCTTTCTTCTTTTATTCTGCACCTTATATTCTCTTTCCACGCAAAATTCTAAACTACTCATTTTTAAGATGATATAAAACAATGCATGTTAAATCCAAGTCTGTCGCCTACTCCAATCAGACTTACTGCATCGCCTTGTAATTATAAGAAACTACTTTTGTTTACTCTCATCTATCCACCTATACTCTTTATTTGTAACATCAATGATATTTCTATTAATCAAGCATTCAAACTGATAAAACCTTTTATGACTTAGGCTTCATCTTGTCTAAAAATCTTATAATTACACCTTATACTTTTTTGATTATACCAAGATTTTTATTTATACACTTTACCAACTGTATTATTTCGTTAACAAGGTTCCTTTGCGTAATTATGTCAATAAAATAATTAATGTTGGTACCTAATATGTATGTATACGTTTGATACATATATAATCAATAAATACACACCCATGAAACGTAACATAACATATTATGTATGCTCTGAATACACTACGCAACTGTTTTATTGCAATCACAATATCCTCTTTACAGTAATTTTCTCGCGTTGATTAGTATGCAACATGAATGCTATTATACCCTTCAAACTGTTTGGTTAGTAATAGTTTCAGGGGGTGTTCTATGTTATCTCTGGTATGCCATCTCTTTTCAGCCCACAAAACCCATTTTACAGCGACATGAATACTCCCGCATAATATACACGTACTACGTAATATTGTCGTTATGATTTTCAGAATCGCAACGATAATTTATTACACTAACGCGGTTACGGTGCTGCTCCTATGTCATATATATATATATATATATATATATATATATATTTGTATGTATATGTATGCATGAATACGCGTGTGTATATGCAATATAATGTTATATATGTGAGGGATCGGTCGACCGCCACCCGCCCTCTTGTGAGTTGCAATGTGTCCGCGTTATGTGTGTGGCAAGTTTTTTGCTGCAGTTGCCTTGGCGTGTCCAAACAGCAACAATATACCGGCGGCCACGATTGTAATTAGTGATAAAGGTCCTTTATGGATTAAAACGAGCGAAAACTCAGAGACTTGCGGTGGTGGAAGAGGGAAAGGATCGATGGAATAGCAGCGAGGGATCGTGTGTAGTATGAAGAAAAGTGTGCGCGAGGGTGCAAAGGCCGAGAATACTGTGGGGAAGAGTAGTTAAAGACATAGGAAGGAAGACGGGGGTCGCCGTCGTTCGACGGTTTTTGTCTCGAACGCTCATTTGTCAAGGCACACGCCTAGGAAATGAAAGGGATGCTGCTTGCCTACGTGAGGCTGGGTGGATCAGGGTTAACTCTTCTTTTGACCGACACCCTTAAGGTTCGAGGACAGATGCAAAAAAAAATTGAACGTGATGCACACATATACACACTCATGCCACTGATATAACGGAAGAGCATATCCACAAATATTTTGTGTTTGGTTCAATATATACTTTATGATATACCACTTCTACTACAGTAATTGTTATAGACAAAACCCCCTAAAACAGAGATGCTAATTTTATGACGATATGAAATCTCTGTCCACCCATATGTGTTTTTGTTCTCCTAACAATTAATTTGAATGCATTCTATTCGATTTTTGTTATTTTTAAATTCTGTTGAGCATCAATAATTACAAAAACTTCGTTGAACGATTAATGAACAATATTTTTGGTAGCTTTTTAAAATAATATTATTTACTGCCTTATATAATATTATTGTTGTTTTAAAAATATGTTAATGCCAACAATATTATTTTTATCATACTGTAAATTGTATACTATTGGTCTTTCGACTTTGATTTATAAGTCATTAGCCTTAAATCATATATATTTTTTTTAACCAGTTTAATAATTATTTATATTACAAATTGTTAGATTTTGAATAAAAGCCAATAATAATAAAGTCAATAAATATAGAAAAAACCGTTTAACTTTTTGTACGTTTAATTATTAAAAAGTATAAATACTTTCTTTTGAATTACAGGTGACATATATGTATTATAGATATTAAACATAATATACTCCTATTCCAATTAAACTGTATTCATAAACAACGTATTTAGTATATATATTTATTACTTGAAACTAGTATAATTTGTCTTAAACGTTTTAATTGCATAACCAGTAAAAAGTGTTTGATTCCATAGAATATGAACTGTACATATTACTTTTTATTTCTTATATTTATTGTATAAAAATTAATATTTATAAATAAAAATAACAAATTATTTAAAAATGTAATAAAATATACCAAAAAGAATGTGATTTTTATTAGTTGTGTAATTTTTATTTTGTATTGATTATTATTTAATAAATTTAACTTTGTATTACTTAATGTTATTATATAATAGTATTGGCATATACTTATTAAACAAACTTAACTCTTTTTTAAACCTTTTCAGACTTCAAATGGCACTATTGGCTTTGCAATTATGGTTGCTTTGTATGTACTTGTAATCACATTTTTTCCTACCCATCAATGGTGGATTTTCAGCTTCACTTTTCCATTTTAATTAATTTATCGTTATTTACTTCTGTAGTTACTTGTGGATTTCAATCCTCCCATCTTTTTATTCTTATCCGATATAATAATTATAAGGTCGTCCAGCTTATTTATTTCTTAAATTGTGCTTTATATAATAATATTTTAATATTTCACTCATATGTTAGCCAATTTTTTACTTTATGAATATTATTTAATAGTTGTACAAACATTAAACCTACGTATCACATTTTATGTTATTTACTGCATAATTTTACATATTACGACGTTTTTATTGAATTTTATAATATTTTAATTAAACCACTTTGATTTTTGTATCCCAATAAGTTAGATGATCAATTTGTTCGTGTGTATATATTATTATAGACGTCTTCTGTCAATGTAACATTTTTTAATGTAATTCGGCAGGTTAAGAGTATAAAGTAGATCATGAATTAAAATTGTCACCATCATTTAGTTCAACCAAAACTAACATTATTAAGTTTAATTAGGGTTAAATTAAAGTTTATAATTTCAATTGTGTTGTCAACTAAGTTGTACCTACATTCAATTGTAATATTTAAGTTTTATTCTATGTTATATAACAAACAACAATATTTTACTAGTATTGTATACTCAATTAAAATAATTTTTATATTTTAATATGTATTACAATCTACCGACAATGATAATTAAACTTTCAACTTGAATTAAATAATTTTTAAAACTAATAATTAATTTTATAAGAAATTATTTGTTTATTTAAAAATAATATTGATTAATAACAGATTTAAAAGTCGAATGAAAAATGTACATTAGATGTGAAAAGGGAGATTTTTATAAAAACAACAACTTATAATTAATTAGTTGTTTCGTGCTTTATTGGCCGTATTTTTTAAAGTCTGTTTATGACACGTGAAAAGGATATCTCTGATTAACGTTTTAATATATATTTTACGTCTTAAAAAATATTTTTATGTTAACTAAAAGATACTTCATTTTAGGACCTCAAGGAGGATTAATTGGGAGCTAAACCATCAATAATTCAATAGGTAGTTCCTTTTGTTATATTTTTCTGTACCTATTGAACTATGTATTATGTATACTCGTATTCTAGTGAATAACAATGATATTGCTTATCACAATACCGAATATTTAAAGACGACTTTGGTTTACTTATATATATATATACACATTATATATTTAATAAAATTCTTAAATTATATTTTAAATTGTACCATGTATATTGTTTACTAGTGGGAGTTCTATGGTCTTCGCTATTTTTTTTATTTAATACTTATAATGCACGTTATATCAGTGAACCCTAAAAAGAAAAGTGTTTTAACGATAACATAAGGTACATTATCAAAAAGGGCTTGAAATAACCTCTTAAGAGGGTAGTTGACTTGATTATTTACTTGTAGTTGATCAATTCATTTTGTTATAACAATATATCGTAACTTCGTGGGAATTATTAGTGATCATTTTTTGCTAATTGATTATCGTAGTTTGTGAAGCTATTTCATTGGTCTATTAACTATTGGAACACACTATTTATTTTAATCAATCACTTCAGATCGTCCAAAGGTGAGAAATTCATTTTTCACTAAAAGTGTGGAATATCGTTATATTTATTTTCTCGAGTGTTAGTTAATGTTTTGCTATTTGATCGTACTTATCGTAGATCGCGCATTATTTTTAATAATATTTTTTCTTGATGAATAAAAAAAGATGGTTTCATATTTCCTAGCATATATAACAACAATATATATATATTCTATTCAGTACCATTGATATTTAAACACAGCATAATTATAGTTATGAAGATTGTAGCCATGATCTTCTGCCTCTGTCTATCACACGTGCAATATAGGAATTCAGACGTTTTTTATTTTTAACGTACCGATAAATCAATTAATGCAATATTAATTTTGAAAACTGATTTGAATTAGTTGTGAAGTCTTCTTTAGATTGACTTTCTCACATTTTTAAAATTTTGTTTTCAACATACCCAAAAATGTACTTTTGTTGACTTTTATGTTTCCAATTTGTGTAATTCTACTTTAATAATTTTAGGAGATAAAATCAAAAAAGTGGGAAAGTCGGCCTAGAGTAGAGTTAACGAAATATATAAATCAGTTTTCAGAATTCTCATCGCATTAATTGATCGATCGGTACGTTAGAAATAGAAACAGTTTAAATTCCTATATTGCGCGTGTAATAGACGACAGAAAACCATGGCTTACAATGAGAAAACTATATTGTCGAAATTGATATATTTATTCTTTATATTCAAAATTTCTTAAGCCAAATTTAATATAACTTATTACATTATTCATCCATGGGAATTCTTGTTTCGGCGGTTGTTCCGAAAATATTTTTTTTCGTACCATTCATAAAATCTATTAATACTAAGTACATATTTTTATTGTTTATTCATTAAATTTCGATGTGTATAAAGATTTACCCTTTAATTTAAGTTGACTCCATATCGTAGATTATTATTAATAATTAATATAATAATCATTAATTATTTAGTATTATTATTTATTATATTAATTTTAGTTCTGTTGCCGTCCGCCGTCAAGCACGCACGTTGTCACGCCGCGCACACAATTTATTATCAGTATTATTACTGTTTAATTATGTTCACGTGTTAACACGATATACGGGTCAGTCCTGTCATCTATCTCGTGTCAAATCACATGATTTATCTTAATACAATTTGTCGTGTTCCTCTTCGACCAAACCCGATGGAAATTAAAAAAAAATCAAGACTTATGTGGCGTCAAACCATTTTTCTTCCCTCCCCGTGGACGGTGATCTCCCCGAGATTTTCAGTTCTCCTTCCGTCAAAGTTTCAACTACAGCACAACCTAAATCCACTGTGCCAACATCAAACCATCTCGATAATGAATAAAAAGAGCTTGCGAACAAAATATCACCTCCAATATTTATAAATCATAAGTAATGTTACTAATTACTGCGCACTGAAAACGGATGTGATATCTTTAGTGCAGTGTTTCCCAACCGGTGGTCCGCGGTACCTTTCTTTGTTTTCTATTAAAAATTTTTTTTTTTTTGAACAGTGAAAAATATTTTATTTCATCGTATTCACCATAAAATACTGTTATCTTATCAATAAAATGCTTAATACTTATATATAATAGTACAGTAAAATAATAAAAATTAACTTTTTTCGATAAATTTTGTGTATTCTTGTTAATGAGAGCAAAAAAAAAAAAAAAAGGTCTTCCTAGTTTGCGTAATATTGAAGTGGTCCGCGACCTTTAAATATTGTCGAAGTGGTCCGTGGTGGTAAAAAGGTTGGGAAACACTGCTTTAGTGGGTGCCGACGGTCTTACAGCTACCGTCAAAAGTATCTTCCTAATAATTGTCAAAACTCGTAATTGTGTTAATTACTTTACAATCGTCGATTATTGTAATGGCTCGGCCCATACGTAATAACTCAGTCATACCCGCCCAATTAGAACGTTTATCCGCCATCTACATCGTGGTTTTACATTTTTAATTCTTTCCTACATAAGTAACAACTTTTCAATTTTAATAAATCGATTAAACATAAGTTAAAATATTAAATTCCGAGGAGAAGGGGAGTTATAAACCGTTAAACCTCTCCCTGGCTACGCCACTGATCTACATCATACTATTTCCCCAGAAGATAACGTTACGGCCTGGGATTTGGGCTTCTCGTAAATACGCTAAACGCCCGCTACTTCCAAACGAATTCAGTCAGAGTATTTACCATCCTCCCTCCCATAAACTCAAAATAGTGGTCGAAAAACCGTATCATTCTCGTTTCCCACGATCATGCAAACAGTGTTAGCGATACGGTCACACGCTCTTACTATAATCAACCGCCAAGATGTGTCAAATACAGCAATGAAAATCTCACTGTGGACTTCGTCGAACCATCGGAACTACCTGCAAAGTGCGCTTTATGTTCTGCAAATTTTGCTAGACATACTGCGAATTATAAAGGCTGTCCTTTAAATAAAAGTCAAATATTTCTCATAAGAAAAATCACCTTAAAATTTCGCCACTTGCATCGTCAATAGTGCCTACAAATATCTTGCCAGACATAGCTAAGCCCCTCCGCATACATCTGATGCAAAGAAAAACTTAGGGCAAAGACCGAACTTATTTCAAGTATTATATCAGTGTTACGCTTACGCTACTAAATTCTCTCATTAGTAATCAGATTAAATTAAATTAGTAATAAAAGAGAAATTAATGCAGTCATTACTCCATTAATTTCCCTTTTATCAACACTAAAAAATTGCTTTTCAAGGATTCCCTCCTCAATTCCCTATGTTTATTCTTCACTGAATCCAAAATTACAAATATCCATTCTTGTCATGTCGTTGCATAACTCTTATTAATACAATACTTTTTACTTCTAGAAAATTAAATTTTAATTCCTATATGACTATTATATCTATTAATATTAACCAATTAGCATTATTATATTATTTTCATTGTCATTGGATTATGTAATCATTAATCAACATACTATTATTATTTCTCATATTTTTATTATTTATGTTCTCTAAAGTTTTAATATATTTGTAATTGTTGAGCTAAATAGTTAGGTAGCTAAATAACAAAAAGAAAAAAATGTCTGAAATATACTAATCTTATTTCCGTATAAGTCTTAATGAAAATTACCTCCAGTCAACGTTGTGTAACCAATAAAAAGTAAAGAAATGTATTTAAAAAAACGACAGTTTATGGTTTACAGATAAACATAATTCGTTTCATTCGGAATAAAATTGTTGATGTAAAGTTTTTACTTATTTTCATGTATAATCTGATCAAACTTATTTCAATTATTTTTAGTTTACTTTTATATTTTATTCTATGTCATACATATTAAAATTGTTAATAATAAATTTTTAGATGACTTAGTAGAAAGAAATAGGGGCTTCTGGCACCACCGCTGGATCATTGGATCACGATCCACCACCGCCACCTTCGGCGGTGGTGGTGGTGGTGGTGGCGGTGATGGATCGAGATCCAGTGATCCCGCGTTGGTGCCAGAAGCCCCTATTTCTTTCTACTTGACTTGTTTATAGTTTGTAAGATATTAATAATTACTACGTATTAATAAATTATTATGATATAGTGAATTTTGAATTTTTACTTTCAAATATGTTCAACTTTACTGACTGTAATTATTGCAAAATGCATTTATTTTAATATTCATAAATATAATAACACGAATGTAATAGATATTTAGATAACATTAAACATATTATTAATATAGTTTTAACTATTCACAGTAACGCAAATTATATAGAAAGGTCACATAATCAATTTATGTATTTTTAAAACAATTAATAATTTATTTTTTATTTTATTTCTAGTAAATTGGCTGTATTTGACGGGCAAAAGTCGATTCGTGGAGGCATTCCCATAGTTTTCCGTAAGTAATTGTCAACTAATTACATAGTGACTCTATACTAGAAAAGGATAAAATATTGTTTTGGTACTTGGTGGATAAGTAAAAATGAATACTGATATTATATTGAGTCATATTTATTGAGTACATAAAAACAAACAATATCAACTCAACTCCACTTACCTTTGTAACCTTAGTTTATAGATCTACCAGTAAGATACTGATTTTGAATACAAGGATCTTCTTTTCATCATTATATTCATATAAATTTCAAGACTTTATTGAGTAATTCCATACATTAAACAATCAATTCTGACACGAATAAAAATTTTTAAAAAGAAAAATAACAGATAAAATCCAATGTGCCTACGTAAAAATTATCGGGTTTTCTCTAATTAGAAATATTATTTTTAATAAAAAAAGGAACCGGCCACGCTCTGCTGTACAGTAGGGGGTAGAGTGCAACTATAATATATTATGTTATATTTAAATTGAACTATTATATAAATATTCGCTGTTCAAACACTTATAAAAAAAAATTGTGCCAATGGATTTTAATAATTTTTGAATGACAAAAAGAACTACTTCTGTGGAATCTTCTATTAAATTTTCAAGTATTTTATATAAGTAAAACTTTTTTTAACAACGATTATAAAAAAACATCGACTATTTCAAATGTCTATAAGTAACTTAAAAATCATTAAAATACTTTGAAAAACATATGACATAACGTTCTGAGACGTCTTATACTTTTTGAATTATAACAAATATTTAAAATCGTTTGACGATAAATCGCTATTTTATCCAATTTCGTGAAAATTTAAATTTCAAACGGTAATAAAATTTTTCCCTTTTAGTCCGGTAGAATTTTTTTTAAAGATTTTTGAAGAGTAGTTTATGATAACCTAGTGTTTAAAAAAAAAATGCTTCATTTTGTATCTATTTCAAAATTTGTTTAGTTTCACGTTTCACACCTTAATTAGTAATATATATGTATATAATAACTTTAATTATAGCTATAATGGTTTTTGGATAGTCACATAATAAACTAGTTCCAACTTGAACATGAAGTTTGATTTTAATACATATAATATATACAAAAAATATCTTTAAATATTTTGTGACCAAAAGAAATATTAATTATTATATTTAAACGTTCATTTAATTTTCTAAACCTTTTATGAAAATAAATTTGATTATTGACTATTTTAATTAATTTATATAACAAAATTTAAGTCGATATAGTATAGAAAGTAATTAATTTAATGCATACCTTTAATTTAGAAAACATAACATGAATATCAGCACATATTTTTGCATTTCCATTAAAAGTTTTTCCTTTTTTTCTCGTACCTTTTGGGCACCATTCTTCTTTCTTTTCTCATTAAAGTCACTCGTAATTTTTGTTTAACAGTGAAAAATGCTAAACACTAGATTATAACTTAGCATACTTTTGTTATTGACTTGACCAACGTAAAAAGTTCAAAATCAAAAAAAAAATACAAACAATTATTTAAGATAAGATTATCATGCAACTAACTAAATTTTACCATAGAGGCATTGAATGCTATATAATAGGTAATTCAACTGATTCCAAATATCAGAAATGAAGAATTAAAGAAAAGTACCAAAATAATACCTATATAATACTTGTTTTTCTAATAATTTTTGATTATTTTACAAAAATATATTTTTAATTTTTTTGGTAACAATATATAATAATATATAATAATATAGAGCGTCCCAAACAAGGCTCGGCCCATCGGGAAAATTCCCGATTTCCTGATAGGCCAATCCGCCCCTGTTTCTAACGTACCAAATACCAATAGTTGTTCATTTAATGCTATAAAAATTTTGGAAACTGATTTAAATTCGTCGTTAAGTCTACTTTAGATGCCGTTTTTCCGTCATTTTTTTATGGTTTTTCCTGACACTTGAATCAAAGGATCGAAGAATTTTTAATGCTCTAAAACGTGATGACCCACAAAAAAAAAAAAATAATAAAACACATTGTAAAACCAATACATTCATCACTCCATTCAGAATCTAAAAAAATGTTTAATAATCAGATAACATTTTTTTGTCGTGAGGTAAATGGATGTACATTTTGTTTGGATATTTTACTTTGAATTTTCTAACTTATCTAATATTTTTAGTTACGGTTATTGTGCATTATAGCCAATAGGATATTATTCAGAGGTTGAGTGAATAGCATAGCAATAAGCTGTTTCCGCTCGACAATAACAAAAAAAATAAGAATAGGACATTATTTTAATCGACTGATTTTCTGCTTAGCCATATTTTATCATTAAAATTAATGACAATCAATATCACGAACATATAAGTACTATGATATTATACTTAAATATATTTAACTCATATTTAGTCCTCTATTGTGTCTTAAAAATTTAAATTTAAAATAACAACTTAAATTCTTAAAGGATTTAAATTTTTACAAATCTATGAAATTATGAAATAGTTTTTTCATTTTAAGATGTATACTATATTGGAAATTACACAGGTTTTATATGTTTTAATAGTTTTTTACAATTATTATTTGCGAATTATAAACATAATATTTTAATAACTTTAGTCGGAATAACAATATTTATAATTTTATACTTTGTAAATTTACTTTATGAAGAATTTTTTTTTTTACATTTAGCCCATTTTGGTCAATGGGCCTATGGTCCTCATCATGGTTTTGCTATGACGTGCAGATGGAACGTTGAAAAACAACCAGAACCATTAGACAATGGTGACATAGAAGCTCTATTCTCATTGGTGGACAATCCAATTACCAAACAAATGTGGAACTATAGGTAATTATTTTTGAATTTATCGTCTTGTCAAGATGGTCTTGAATACACATCTAACTATAAAACTTGTTTATAGTTTCAAATTAGTGTTAAGAGTAATATTGAGGGAAAAAGAATTACAAGTCAGTTTCAACTTATACAATACATCTATAGAACCATTCCAATTTAATATGCTTTTCCACACATATCTAAAAGTACCAGATGTTCGAAAGTGTAATATATCTGGACTACAAGGATGTATGTATGTGGACAAGGTATGAATTATACTCGATATATATTGTTTGTATTTAAAATTAATGTGTGAGCTTATATGTATTATTAAAAATTAGACAAAGGATAATGGTATTTATCAAGAACCAAGAGAAATGGTGACTGTTAATCATTGGACTGATAGAATATATCAAAACACTCAGCAGGAACATGTAATTTCAAACGTTGTATCTGGAAGAAAAATGAAAATGATAAAATATAATATGCCTGACACTGGTAAGCAGACTATTATAGATTAATGGTATACATTTAAGTACTGTTTTATTATTTATTAGTTGTGTGGAATCCATGGGATGTAACATCAAGTACAATGAGTGACTTTGGTGAAGACGAGTATCCAAACATGATATGTGTTGAGGCTGGTATAGTGATCACTCCGATTACATTAAATCCTAACAATACTTATGAAGGAACAATAGTCTTACAGGTAAATATAATAACATAATTATTATATGAAATTAATTTATCTAGTAAAAATGTATTATTATCTGTGTAATAGGTTATGTGAGTAGAGTCGGGAGCTGCCGTTGGCGGAGCGAGGTCTAAAGTACGTGGGGTCAATGCACGCCAACGTTGCTCGCCATTATCCGCAGACATTAATAGGAACTCCGGCAGCTCCTATTTTCAATCACAGACTTCACCTGTTTCAACAATGTTTAATAGACAACCAGCTGTCAACCATGGTTGGTTTACTTCTATGATGACTACGGCTGATATTTTTGGTCCCCAACGTTATCCAACGGATAGTCCTGTTCCACCTGTCCACCATAATTCCACATGTGGTCATCATTCATCGTGTACTATATGTTCTCTCAATTTGTAAATATTAAATATTAAAAATGATTGTAAAGTAAATAAATGTATTTTTAATTGATTTTTTTTTTAATTTATAGCTTTTAAAGTTACATTTTTTAATAGTACACATTTTTAAATGTTTTTGGATTTTTTTTTTTCAATTCATATTTCATTTACAATATCAAAAAGTATAAAAGTTTATGAACTAAAGATTTGTAACATATTAAAT
This sequence comes from Chaitophorus viminalis, assembly GCA_025469195.1. Lineage (NCBI taxonomy): Eukaryota > Metazoa > Arthropoda > Insecta > Hemiptera > Aphididae > Chaitophorus > Chaitophorus viminalis. The sequence continues at coordinate 3,701 of JAIPRK010000773.1, read as the reverse complement.
ATATTTTCATTTTTTCTATAATAATGTAAGGCTTCAATCATGAAGTCTGTAGTCCCATAATTTTACAATGGCAATTTACTAATAAGTGGTAAACATATTTTAAAAATACCATACCAGATTTATGTAGTTGGAGTGGTGAACAAAGGTACCATGTTCATGGCACATTTGGTGTTATGTTGATAATTATACAATGGATTATGTTTTATTTAGTCTAAGTGATTATAGTTTTTTATTGTAATAGAATATGCCAATATTATTGCTTTACTTGTTAACAAATCAAACATCAATGTCCTTATATTATATAGTTATATAATTATATCTTATACTATTTTATACTTTTATTTTTATTTATATTAAGTTATTATTTTGTTTTTGAAAGATTCAATATTTAGTGAATGATGAGAAACGAAATATTTTATTGTATTCATTAAATGCTCAACACAATACAATATATTATTTTAATAGTAACAACAATAACATCATTTTCCATTTGACATTGTGATTGTAGTTATAGTTATAACGTAATTTATAAGATAACTGTGTATTATAAAAACTAAAAACATTCCATTTATAATATTATATTTCATTTTAGAAAAAATAAATTCTTATTATATATACATCTGTCCATTATCAGTTATAATGTTAATTTCATACTTAAATTAATAATTTTTGCAAAAATATTTATTTTAGAAAATAAAATTTGTTATTATTTTGTCATTAAAATAATGTTAAGTTATTTAAGGTTACATTTACAATAAAACTTTTATCAACTTATATCAGGATACTCCAATTTTTATATATAATATCAGCATTATAAGACCTACTCAAAACTTTTGTAGTAATGTTGATAAGTATTATAAATTTATAATAAAAATATAAAATAAAAAGATATTCAAACAACTTTTGTTAAAGGTGCATTTTAAACATAACTCATGAATATTTATAATTTTTTACTTTGGTGTAGTACTGGGCACTGATACAGTAGTTAGCTACAGTTTCCAATTGATGTTGCAGTTAGTGACAAAGCCATATTTTTACTCTACAGACCACTATTTCTTAAACCGTACAGACTCTTCTGTTTTATACTATATATGCTGGTATATGACTAAAAAAATGACATTTGTTTTGAAAATTTGTTAATTGTATTAATTAACTATTTTTTATTTATTGTAAGTCTTCCAATATAGACAACTATAGGCATACAATTATGTACTAAATTAACATTGCTTTTATTTGTAAGTTTAAAAAAAAATACTTATTTACCATTTTTAAGAAATAAGTTGTGTGCTTATTTATTGCTATTGTTTTTTTATGGTATATTACCTACCATTTTAATGAATTTAAGGGTAGATAATAACAATTATTATATTGTTTTTGTACAGTGACTACCTAAACAATGTTATTACTTATTAGTAATTATTTGTTACTTTTAGAATTAAGTAAATTTATGTATTATTTTAATTTTTCTAAATAAAAACAATTATAGAGATTTAAATTAGTAAATTTACTGTGCCATTACTAATAATTCTAAAAAAAAAAATTAACCAAAACTATTATACAAGGATTTATTGTATAATATTTTGATTAATAATAGAAGTAAACAAATGAAATTAGAATCCAAGTCCCCTTGGACCTACACTTAACATTTCTAAGTATTAAAAAATGTAAATACATTATACCATTTATGTTATAAATTATAATATATTGTACTGCAACGTTACATAAATAATTTACCCAAATAATAAATGTCATGTGGTTCAACCTATCTAAGTGGAATACAATGAAATACCAGAGAGGGATTGACTTTGTGGAATAACAGACCCTCCTTCCTCTATTCTGCAAAATAATTGATTTAATTATAATAAATTGTATACTACAACTTACTACATACTTAGTAGTAAGTTAGTGTATTCATTTTCAAACTGTGATGAAATTTGAATACCTATTTAGACTTACTGAGCTTAAACAAAATTTACTATGAATTATTCAGAATTAATCTGAAAATGTTGATGAAGCATTATCCATGATTTTGAATTTTTTCTGTGAAAAGGAAGATAAGGATTTATCAAACTTATGAACAACGGTTTAGTACGTATCTTTATTATTTATATGATCAGTAATCGGAATCTACTGATAGGATCTCGTTATGGCAAAAATATTATGTTAAATAATGTCACATATAAAATTACGGTAGCATTCAGTTTTTCATTAGGTTTTCAATAGCTTAGTTGTAATGTTATATATTTTTCTTCAAAGAACTATAAAAATATTTCGGCTGGTCCTTCAGGAAAAAATGTTATGACAATCTGAAATTTAAATTTTTACAAAATTGCATAAAATAACAATTTATTGTCAAACAACTTTAAATATTTGTTCAAAAAGTATAAGTTGTAGAAACTTGAAACTTTTACCAGTTGTTTAGTTTTACATTTTTTTTTTCGATATATTTTAATTATTTTGAAGCTATTTATAGGCTTTTGAAATTTTCGATTTTTTTTTTTTTTTCGTATAATTTTTGATAAAAAAATGTCGCTAGGACAACGACAAAGTACTTGAAAATTTAACAGTAGATTCCACAGAAGTTGTGTTTACTATCATTGAAATTCATAAGCACAGTTATTTTTTATAAGCATTTGAAGAGCAAATACTGACAAAATATTACAATTTAAATATAACATGACATATTATAATATATACCTATTCTAGACTAACAAATTATCTCCGTTCAAAATCCTTTTTCGTATGCAATGATACCTAGAGTTGCATATAGATTTAATATGTATATCCATTATAATAACCTATCCTATGAATGAGGTCCACTCCAATCCCTACTGCACAGCAGAGTTTTCAATATGCATTTTAATGTTCAAATCTAGACAAAACTTAACAAAATCACAAAAATCTGCAACATTTTTGTTGCTTTAAATGCAAAACACTTAGAATTTAAATACTTCACGTATGGAAATTAAATAGGTAATATAATTTAAAATTTTGGGTACCTAATACTGTATTCACCTATATCGTAAATATCGCTCCTTTATTTTACTCTATTTTTCTGGAGTCTTTGGATACCTACTGCTGATAGAATATGGAACCTAGATGTAAATTGTTAAAGAATGAAGACACATAATTTAAAAATTAGACATTTATGAAAACATCGATGTATAGTAATAATGAAAACTGAAAATAAATAATACCCTTGTGATTATATAAAAAAAAAATAGACTGCCTCCTGGTACTATAATATAAGATAATATTTATCTTTTCTTTTCCCTTTTTTTTTTTCTTTTTGTAGATTAACTGAGAAACTGGGAGGGATTTGTTTTTCACACTTCTGTGTCCTAAAATACAATATATACCTATTAAGAATGTATAGGTATTTATAATTGTGTTTCGTATAACATATTATTTATAAATCATAAAATATAAATATAAATTATAATGATTTCTTGTAAAAATTAAATAGGTAAGTGTTTATAAATAAAAGCTAATTCACGCACACCGAACAAAAAAAAAAAAACGGGTGGGCCTCGTTTTGCTGTACAGTTGGGGGTTGAGTGCACCTCATTTATAGGATAGGTCATTATTACAATGGATTTGTTAAATTTGAATGCAATGATAAATATCATTATATACGAATAACGATTCTGAACGGAGTTAATATGTTTGTCTAAAATGTTTATATAATAATATAGTATTTT
>JAIPRK010000772.1:116565-136703 GCA_025469195.1 Chaitophorus viminalis | reverse complement strand
GTTACCGTAATCGTGATTAATGGAACCGTGATTAGCATGGTGAAATCCAAGTTAGATTTAATCACGATTAACTTATAATCATGATTACCGTAACCACGATTAAAGCATATTTGGTGAAATCGGCCCTAAGTTGTAATGTCTAGCCGTCAATCATTTAGGGTACACATCGATAGACGTTAATACATTGTACTTAATCTAAATAAGTATAAGTAGGTAGAGTGAGTGAACCAGCCAAACAGGTAGACAACCCGACTGCGTCGGATCGCGGACCAGTTACTGTGGCTCATGTGTATGTCCGGCTTTTTAGTTTGGATTGAAATCAGTAAGAAATATGAGTTGTAATGTCTAGCCGTCAGTCGTTTAAGGGTGCAAATATATAACATTCAATGCAATCCACCTACGGGCAGTGCATTTCTGTCCAAGAGAATAGCACCATTATGCAATGTAATGATTAGTTGAAAATTAATAGTTATTGCGAAATTCGTCTAACTGATAAAATAAAAAAGAACCGGATGGCCCTCGCTCTGCTGTACAGTAGGGGGTGGAGTGCACCTCCTTTATAGGATAGGTCATTGCAATGGATTTGTTAAATTTGAATGCAACGATAGGTATCATTGTATACGAATAACGATTCTGAACGGAGATGATATAGTTAGTCTAGAATAGATATATTATATCTTATGTTCTATTTAAATTGAAATATTATGTCAATGGATTGGAATGATTTTGAAATGACAGTAAAAACAACTTCTGTTGAATCTTCTATTAATTTTTCAAGTATTTTGTACCAGTAATTTTTTTTTTTTATCAACAATTGTAATAAAAATGTAAAAAAAAATCGAATATTTTAAATGCCTATAAGTTGCTTAAAACCAGTATAATATTTGAAAAAAATTAGATTTAAATAAAATGCCAATCTGGTAAAAACTGGTAAAAGTTTCGAGTTTCTGCGACTTTAATTTCTTATACTTTATCAATAATAACAAATATTTAAATTGTATGTAGATAAATTGTTTTTTATGCAATTTCGTAAAAATTTAAATTTCAAACGTCAGTAAAAATTTTTCCTTCAAGTTCAATAGAAATTTTTGTATATTTATTAGAAGAATAACATAAATAATCTTGTGCTAAAATTTTGAACATTCAGTATAAATACAAACAATTTTATGAATTTTTAATTACTTAATAATTTGCAAATTATGGTGATTTTAACATATTTTATTCAAATTTGAAATTTATGGGCTTATAAGAAAAATTTGAGTGAAACGATTTCATTTTTTTTTTTAGTATAAATTAAATTTTCAAGAGTTTTTGGACAGCTAAATTTGTATAATTTGTATGGTACCCAAGTACCATTTACATTCACTTTCCATTCAGAAAAGTTGTTATACAACTTTGTACATTTGTGCTTTTGTTTATACCTTATATAAGGAAATCGAAGCATTTTTACTGCCCCAAAAGTTGATGACAGACACAAAAATAAATATAAAAAAAAAAAATACACATCATTGTAAAACCATTAGATTACATCACTTCATTCCGAATCTAAAATAATAATGCATATTACCATCAATATTTAGTGTAAATAGCATTAAAATGGGGGTCAGCAGATAAAATCGCGAGATGATAATTTCTCCATCCCAAAGCTTGGCAACCAAAAATAAATTACGATTCCGAAAAAAAAAATACGCAGTGTCTAAATCACCTGACGGGCATGAACCACCATGTTATATGATATATATTTTTAATTATTATAATTATTTTCTATTATTTTCAATTATTATTTAAATAAAATTTAAAAATGGATATTGGAAATACATTTGAAAAATATGAACAGAAAATAGTTTTATAGACTATTTTATAAATTGTAATAAACACTTGATGTTTTAGGATGATTTGACAAATGCAATAAATTTTGTTTCATCCATTATTTTTAATTTTAATTTTTTTGAATAAATAATATAGTACTGTGTTACAAAAATATTGTGTTAAAATATTATTTTTACTTATTGCAACTGAAATTGAATAATTTTAAAAGTTATTTTACCATTAAAAAACCAAATCATAATAATCATTTTTTAAATCGAATTTTCAGAAAAAATTTTTATAGTATTTGTTTTTTACTGTATGCATAATAAGGCACATAATTATGTGTTTGAAACTGATTTATAATTTATATTTATTTTATAAATTCACACCATACTATATATAAATAGGAAAATATTAATTGTAATAGGTGTATTCATATTATAATATTGGTATTTGAATATCTACATGAACACGTCGTTTAGGGATATTTACAAATAAATATTTTTTTAATTAAACTTATTCGAAAATTATAAACACTACTATTGTTAATAATAATGAAAATTATAAATCATATAATTAATAGCCTACAATTTATTACAAAGTTTAGTTACAATTTTTAATAGTTAATAGCCAATTCAATTGATAAAAATAGATAGATACATATAATGTTTTAATATTATACTTTATATAACAATAGTATAAAATGTGATATGGTGTAAATATAATATTATAAACATGTATTAACCGTAAACCTATAAGGTGTACCATTTTAATTGTTACCTTTGTTTTTATTGTATAATTAAATGCCAAAGAGAATTCAATTGATTTGACTGTTTCAGTTAAATACACTTTTAAATCATGTAGCAATCTGACTAATGAGATCTTTAATAATCTACTTTCTACTTATTTAATACATAATATACAAATTAGTAGATTTTAATAATATAAAATATATATATCTCAATTTTTTAAATAGAATATAGTACGTGCCTACTGGATAATATTAATAATAAGTTATTATCATAATAATATTATAAATACTTCAGCCTTTGATATTAATTATTGTACACTAAATAAATAAAATATATTGGAACAATTAGTATTATATATATATTTTAATGAATTTTATATAATTTTGTTTTATCCTAATGTTCTATAGTTTTCCTTAGTGCAGTATGCTTAGTCCTTGAAATGTTGAATTTCTTAAAAATGCATAGTAAAACCATAGCTTGGATTATATACAAATGTTATTTATGTGTTGTATTTTGGAAATGAGTATAATTATATTAATATAAAAGGTGGTACAATATATCCATAGTGCACTGGAAAATACTAAGATTGTATAATGCATATATGAGATACAGGTGGTGAACATATGCTTTCATTTCAGTCGTCATTGATATCTAATAAATATTGTTGAATAGCATCAATTTGAATAATAGAATAAATAATTAAATAAATCTAAATACAAAAAAAAAAAATTATTTCAAGCTTGAAATGTCCAATAATAATATTATAATATAATGTTAAGTATTGAATTGGGGATGAAAATGTAAACCAATATACAAACGGTAGATGTGATTTAAGTATTTACACAATTGGATGAATTTTACAAATAAATTACAGTGAAATGTAATGAATATAATATAGTTAAAATAGTTAAATAAATGATAGATTGAAAAGTGAAATTGATTAATTAGTTTTTTATTTTATATTATTTTCTAAAATATAACAATCCATTAACAAACTGTTTACATAATATAATATATGTGTGTACAATATATTGATTGTACATCCAAGTATAATGTAAAAATGAGATATTGATTATATGATAAAATTATGATTGAATAATGTAATGCACATCAATTAGAATAATAGATGCCAGTTAAAAACTAAAAACAAATAATTACCAAAAAATTACTTACATGAACTAATTTAATACTAATATGTACGGTCAAATGAAATGTATTGAAATATAATTACTGCAGTCAATGGTATTAATTGTACATAGAATAAGTACAACATTTCAAGAAAATGTATTGGAACTAATCGTTAGGTAAGGCTGGTTAAAATTCAATAGCTATCCGACTTGTGAGATCTTTAATAATCTACATTATGTAATAAATATAAAAATGAGTAGTTGTTTAATAATAAAAATATAAATGTCATTATCTTAAACTTTTAAACAGTAATTATAAAATGTGTAAAATCACATCAACTCAAATTTTTAAATAGAATATATTACATGCCTACAACAATAACAATAAGTAAATATTAAAATAATATTATAATTACTTCATTATTTGATACTAATTACACACTAAGTAAATTAAATATATCAAAACAAATAGTATTATACACATATATAAGTTTCTAATGAATTTAATTTAATCTTGTTTTAATCTTTTGTCCTATAGTTTTCCCATAGTGCAGTATCATTAGTCCTTAAAAAGTTAAATTTTTTATAAACGCATTGTATAATATATAAAAATGTTATACATGTCTATTATGTGTTTTGGAAATAAGTTTAATTATATAAATGTAAAAGGTGCTATAATATATCCCTAGTATAGTGGAAAATACTGAGATTGTATAATGCAGGTTATGAATGAATGAGGTGGTGAACATATGCCTTCATTTGAGTCGTTGAGATCTAATAAATATTGTTGAATAGCATGAGTTTGAATAATTAATAAAATAAATCTAATTACAAAACTGAACAAATGTAATTGCTTAAAATGTCCAATAATAAGAAAAATACATTATTAAAAGTTAAATATAACGTTAAGTATTGAATGGGGATGAGAATGTAGTCAATACATGAATGGTAGATTTATGTATATAACACAATAACATAAGTTTTAGGTATAAGTTATATGAAAATATAATGAATAAATAGCGGTGAAATGAATGATTAATAGTTTGAAAAGTGAAATTCTATATCAATTAAATTGAAGTACTGTAGAAAAATTAAACAAAGTAAATCAATTTAATAATTGATTAATAAGAATTTCTATAAAATATAATATTTACAATGATAGTACATCTCAAATATAATATAAAAATGAGCTGAGATAGTGAAAGTAAGAAAGTAATAAAATTATAATTTATTAATGTAATGTGTATGAATTTAAATAATAAATGCCATTTAAAAATTTTAAAAAATGACTTATGCAAACCATTTTTATATAGTAAATAAAATGTATAAAAATATAAACGCTGCAGTCAATGATATGAATTGTACACCTTATTGGTACAATATTGAAATAAAATTTATTGGAACAAATCTTTAGATCAAGCCAATTGAAAGTCTATTAATTTTATATACCTACTTTTATTTATTAATTAAATCAATATAACAGACTGTAGTACTGTGTGAACATTCAATGCAATGCCATTTATACTCATAAAGACCTGTTTGTTATTATAATATTAATATCGTGGATATTAATTGTAAAATACATAGGAACAATTTGTTACCTGTGGTTTTTTTAAAACCTATATAATAATAAATTAGTAAACTTATATTCATAAATACATAATATGAATTTATTAAATAAGTTATAAATTTAACAAAACAGTACTAACTATTTCAAAACATAACTGAATAATAAACTTTCTATCAAATGCTACAGTATATTGCTTATGAGTAATTAATTTGAGAGGTAATGTAAATTTATTAACTTCATAGTAGAATAATAATAACGTATGACAGACAACTGTAGGTAAGGGACACAGATAAGGGTACTTATAGCTACTAAGAACCAAACCAAAGGTATTCAGTATAATAAAAACAATACAACAATTCAATACATAAAATATCAGTAATTTAGTAAACATGTAGACTATTGTAACGTATATTTCCACTTTAAAATATTTTAAAAACCTTCAGGAATTGAAAGTCAATCGAGCACTTACATGTTGATGTCAATTTAAAAAAGACAATTCTCTATAGTTTAGAATTTTTAGATAATGTTATGCATAATCCATATAAATAAGGTTGGTAAAAAATCCAAATTATTTTCTAAATTACTTACTCTTATAGGAACTTAAGACATTTGTATGATTTTTTAACAATCTTTTATTATAAGGTGTTGGGTTATAGATATATAATGAATATTTTTAACACATTTTTATTTCATTAATAATATTATTTGTTTGCAATGTAAAAATAAAAATAAATGTAAGAATGTTAATTTTATCAGAGTTGTTTGGTAGATGAAAGTGAAAAATATGTCTTCTTAAGTTTACCTAAGTGTGTGCAGGTAATCCCCCATGAAAAAGAACTAATCAGATTTAAATATGAGTTTGAAACATATATAGCTATATTATTAAGTACTTATATATATAATACAGTAAATTTAGTAAGCACGATCGGTAGAAAATTGTTGAAAATAAATACAACTGTTCTGTGCAATGAAAGGTAAAAAGTATTATTTAATATAGTATTACACAATTGTATAGGTAGAGAGCATATTTTGAGGCTTTCATCAATTAACTATTTAGTCTTTGAGTTATGTATGTATGACTAATAATATTAATGCACAGGTAAATTTCGTAACCTTGCCGTAGGATAACATACTTACTTACAATAACCGACAACTTTAGCCTATGAACACTAAGAACAAAACAAAAAGTTAATGGCTCCTAACAAAAATCAATCATTTAAAATACTTAAAAAATATTCTCATTGCAATACCGCTTATATATTCATAAATTAAATTGATCCAAAACACTCATAATTGTTTTTAATAATTGACTCTATTAATAATAAATAACTATTATAATAACAAATCATTAAGAGGCCGTATTAATTGTTTGAAAAATGAAATTCTGTATCAATTACATTGAGGTACGTGCACCAAGAATGTAATAAATCTAATATAATTCTATGAAATATAATAGGTACAATGACTATCCATAAATAAATTGTTTAGATAATAATAATATAGTACATGTTTACAATTTACTGATAGTATATCTCAAATATAATGTAATTATAAGATATTGAATAAGTAAGAAAGTAATAAAATGATGGACATCAATGTCACTATCTCAAACTTTTAAGCAGTTATTATACAAGTGTAAAATCATATTAACTCAAATTTTTAAATAGAATATAGTACATGCCTACAACAATAACAATAATAAGTTATCATTAAAATAATATTATAAATACTTCAATCATAGATACTAATTAGTATTTACATACCCATTAAATAAAATATATTAGAACTATTAGTATTATTATGGATTTCATTTGATCTTGTTTTAGTCTTATGTCCTATAGTTTTCCCTTAGTGCAGTATCAGTAATCCGTAAAAAGTTGAATCTTTCCTAAATGCGCTGTAAACCATTGTTTGTAGTATATACATAAAAAAATATTATAAAAGTTTATTATGTGTTTTGGAAATAAGTATAATCATATAAATGTAAAAGATGCTATAATACATGCCTATTGTAGTGGAAAACACTAAGGTTGTATAATGCAGGTGGTGAATGCATGAATGAATGCATCCATTTGAGTTATTGAGATCTAATAATTATTATTGAATAGCATCAGTTTAAAAAATGAATTAAATACATCTAATTACAAAACTAAACAAATTTAATTGCCTGAAATGTCCAATAATAAGATAAATACATTTTAAAATTAATAGTTTTAATATAACATTAAGTATTGAATTGAGGATAAGAATATAGCCAAATACATGTAAATGAATGGTAGATTGATGTATATAACACAATAATATAAGTTTTGCATAAAGTTTGTATAATATATTAAATAAATTGTGGTGAAATTAATGATAAATAGTTTGAAAAGTGAAATTCTGTATCAATTACAATGATGAATGAAGTACTGTAAAAGAATTAAACAAAGTATATAAATCTGATAATAGATTAATTAGAACTTCTATACAATTTAATATTTAATTTGACAGGGCATAATCTAACTTTATGCATAATATATGTGTACAATTTAATGATAATAAATCTCAAATATTGTAAAAATGAACTGATAGTGGAAGTATTAAAATTATGATTTAAAATAATGTAACATGTATCAATTGTAATGATTGATGCCAGTTAAAAAATTTAAACAACCCAATTTTATAAAGTCAAATAAAATGTATTAAATGCTGCAGTCAATGATATTAATTGTACACCTAAAAGGTACAACATTGAAATAAAATTTATTGGAAAGAATCGTTAATTCAGGCAGGTCGAAAGTAAAATTATTATTTATTCAATTGATATAACAGACTATGTTTTGCATGCACATTCAATGAAATACTACCTACACTCATAAATACCTGAGCATTTATTAAAGAGTTGATATTAAAAATATACTGTTTTAAATGTACCTATGTACTCTGTGCACATAAAATGCCATAGGTATAGCATATATTCCTGTAAATATCTGTACTAAATATCATGGAACAATTTGTATCATAATTGTATGTTTGATTATTCTGATTTTGACTGTATAAATGCTACATACTTTTTAACCATGTATCAATACGCCTATAAATTAATATAATATTAAAACTTATAAACACTGTAAACTGATATGATATACTCACAAACTGAACCAATATTACCATTTACTGTAATCAGAATACTGTTGAGCAAAACATTCATAAATATCTGTTTTTTTTTAAAAAAAAATTAGTAAACATAACAAAACAATGACAGTACTAACCTCTCAGAACACTACTAAATACTAAATATATATTCTATCAAACACTGCAGTACATGAATGATTGTAAATTTACTATCTTCATCGTAGTATGATAATTTAAGACCGACAACCATGTGCTAGGGACACGGTCACACGGATAAAGGATTAGTAGGTACTGGGAACAAAACAAAAACAATAATATATTAAATACACAAAAATTTAGTAAACATGTTGATTCATTAATAATTTTACTTGCTTGTACAAAATGTTCAAGTTTATCTGAGTTATTTGATAGTTTAAGTATAAATGTCTTCAAAGTTTATGTGTGTATAGGTAGGCCGCCCCCATGACAATCAGTAAATGGGATTTAAATATGAATTTAAAATTATGATAGGTAAAAAGTATTATATTCCAACTGTAGAAAGCAGACTTTGAGACTCAATATTAACTTTATGCAGCTAATAAAATATCATCAATTTGTGTTTGAGTCATGTGTATGTATAAACAATAATATAAATGCACCAGGTATTGTAAATTTACTAACGTCGTCGTAGGATAACATACTAATGTACGATAGACAACTGTAGCATAGGAAAAAAGCATAAGTACTATGGCTACTAAGAAAAAAACCAAAAGTATTCAAACAAATGCAATATATTAAATGCAAAAAACAATAGAAATGTAGTAAGTACGACGACGAATGCGATTTCTTTACAAAAATAGTAGAAAAACTATGTACTGACGGTTCGTTCACCGTGTACAATTATAACATGTATAAAAAAAGTTCAAAAAATATCCGACTTTGGGGGGCCGGGAAACAACGGCGTCAAACATACGAACGGCACATGTACTGGTATAAGACGACGGTGTATGGTGTTCGAAACGTAAAAACCGATGTATGTGTCATCCGAACGAAACGATAAAATAATGATACTCACATTCAACGACAATAAGATTTTCAAATAAACAAACGATAGCGTGATAGGGAATGTCGGGGGCAGCAGCAGTAACATTTTTCACACATCCACATATATATAATTGCTATAACGACGGGGTTTTGAATCGGTTGAGCGTATAGAAAACTTTCATGGAGGAGAAAAATGAGTGTTTAGCGGTACCGCACACACGATTTATACAACTTTTGTATTGAACAAAAAAATGGTGATTTTGAAAACGGCGGGCGGAAAAATTCGAAATAAGGTTTTAATAGTTGTAAATAAATGTGTTTATAAATAATAGGCCTTGAAAGCAAAGCTGGGTTGAGCGTAAGTTTAACGAAAAGGAAAATAAAAATGTCATGGAATATAAAAATAGGCGTTTTTCGGTACCTGTGGCGGATGTTGTAACTGCTTAGCGTTTTATAATATAAGGATAAGGAGGATTATTTTTGTATTGGATTAGAATTTAAAACCAACTTCTCCATAACTTATATTAATTGTGAAATTGAAAGCAGTCATTGAAAACTAAAATAAAATAAATACACCGCAAATAAACATACAGAAATAAAATACTAAATTTATGTATAATCCCTTCTCAAATTATTTAAACACTCCAGGAAAATTTGCTGATTGAATATATATTTTAATGTAGCAATTCTTAAAAACTTATTTATAAAAGCGACTTAGTAATAGGTAGGTATATAGTTGGTTGAAGTTTCTACTCAGTGGCCTCTCGTAAGTGAGGCAGACCCATCACAGCACTAAAATTCTGGGTATGCCATTGACATTCATGATCTAAAATACTCGCAATTCGATAAAGCACGGAGAAAGTAGACGGCTATCTCGATCACAACTATGTGCATACGGAGATTATCACCTGTTAATCCGGTAATATAAATTATGAAGTAATAATTCCAATTTGGAGAGGCCAGTACATAGGCGGAGATCTTGTGAAATATTGAGGGGAGGCTCAAATATTTTATGACAAACAGACCCGTGGGGGCGTTGCCCCCACACCCCTAACAAACTAATTTTTACATTAAATCACTCATAAAAAGATTATTCTCGTTATCATTACCACTTAAATAATTACAAACATTAAAAAAAAAAAAAAAAATAAGATACAATCACCATTTTTAACTTAATTTTATTATTCTATTACATTGTTTGTTAAAAGTATTTAAAATAGTTTCATTACTTAAAGCTTTAGTCTTATCTTTTTCGATATATAATATTGAAAGTTTATTAAATTTTTTTTGATGTATAGATGTTCTTAGCCATGTTTTTATCTTCCTCATAGCAGAAAAACTTCTTTCACATGTAGCAGAGCTAATAGGTAGTGTTAAAGCAATTTGTATCATTTTATACAAATTAGGAAATACTTGAGGTGAAATATTCTTTTTAATATCTTCAATATCGCCTCTTTCAGGTTCGACTAGATAGTTCTTTGCAACCATCATTTCCGACCTTAAACTTTGTTGGCAAATATTTAAACCCGATAAATCCTAAAAAATGATTACTTTATTTATAATTTTATATGATAAATTAATACCTACAGAATATTTATAAAATAATTAGATTTCAATTAATATTAAAAATATCTTATAATGATCAATAAACTGAGTACTCCCATCATAGTTTAGTTTTATAAATTCTTCAACTCCAACAGCAAGGGACAAGTTTTCTTTAGAAAACCGTTTTTTTAAATTTTCAATAAAAGAGTGGATTACTTTAAAATATATATTTATTCTAAAATAATTTTCAGCTACAGAAGTTTCAACATCCATTGCTTCAGATGTTGCACCAGTAGTCGTGCTTACTAAAAACTGAACCAAATGACTAGGTTGTTGTCTTTTCCTTTTCGGTTCTAGTTAAAAGAAAACATAAGAAATTTAAATTATAATGTTAGTGATTAAAATTAATATATTTTAGTACAAATTACCTTTCGCTTGAGATGGTATATCAATTGAAATACCGTGTACTTTGGCAAATGTTTATATCAATGTCCACATACTAGAGAAACTTTCAGAAGTTCGAGAGTCTTCAAATGATTTTATCACACTGTTAATTAATTTAGCTGATTTTCCTAATGTGGTATTTTTATCTTGTAGCAAATCGCTTAGTACATTAATTGCAAGACAATACATGGGTCATGATGAATAAAACTACAACAAATTTTCCTTTTGTAATTATTGCGAGTATTCCTAAAGAATAAAAATAATGATTTAAGTTATAAATAAATTACTATAAATATTATTATATAATTAAAAATCTAAGTTCATTGTACCTATTGCTTCATTGACATCTTTATCAGCTTCATTTTCAATTTCATTGTTAAGTTCACTAAGAATACTTTTAAAACATTGTTTCAAAGCTTGACAATTTTTATATCTGCAGTTCCATCTTATGTTACTAATACGCCAGATAGTTTTTATTTTCAAGCCCAAGCTTTTTTGTAAATCAGTTAATTGGCGATTTTTTGAAGGGTGAGAAAAATGTACATATATACACTCAATAGTATTGAAAAAGCTTGAAGTTTCCTAAAAACAAGAAATTTTAATTTTAATTTACTCATTAACTATTGATAAACTAAACACAAATATTTTATTAAAATAATGTTACTTTAAAAATTTTACACATATCCACAACGACTAAATTGATTCTATGAGTCATACAATGTGTAAAAGTGGCATGTGGAAATTTGGTCTTTATTTTTGATTGGACTCCATTAAATTTTCCCGACATCACATTCGCACCATCATACGACTGTGAAACTATTTGAGCTTTTTCACTTAATTTACATGTCTGCAGGTAATATAAAATGTGGTCACTTAAAGCTTGCGCATCCTGTTTCTCGGAACAGTCAATAAATCCAAGAAACCTTTCTTGAATATCCAAATCTTTTACATATCGAATGCATAGAGACATATGCTCGTCTTTATAGCAACTAAAAAATTAAAATTATGTTAAAATAAAAATACAATATTGTACATTTTAATGATAAATAAAATCATTTTATTTTTACATTATTATATTATGCATTTATTTACCATGCTTCATCACACATTATACTGAATGTTCCTGTACCAACTTCTTCTATAATTAAATCTCTAAAACTATTTGCACATATATCAATAATTTCATCCTGTATATAGTGACTAGTGTAATTTGTGTCTTTGGTAAATATTTCAGAAAACTTGGGTATGTGCTTGGAGAATAAAATACAGGCTTCTTTAAAATTCCCTAAAAATAAAATGAACAGTTCAATACTAAATTGATAATATATTTTTTTCTTATTTTTTTTACGATACCTTGATTTAATGAGGTTTTGTTTCCATCGTGTCCTCTAAAGGCCAATCCTTGGGCTGCTAAATATAGTGTTATATCAATAAGGCAGTTCATATACTCTCTATTAGCTGCAATTTCTAATTGATACTGAGTTGTTAGTTGGGTATGAACAGTGCCAGTTTAACAATTATATTATTATGTCCTGACCATTTTGCAATACAAGTCAAGTGAGTCTTTGTACTAGCATGGGCGTCAAGCTTTGATTGTTTTCCATTTTTTGAACCTCTAGATCCACATAACTATAGGTATCAAATAATTTAGATATTTTTAATTATATTTTTACATTTTACCTAGGGTACAATAAAAAGGTCAAACCTACAATAAAATACAGTTTTTACTTTGGTAGCAAATAAAAATACTGAGTAAAATTAGGTAAATATATTTTTTTCAGACGATTGTTAAAATGTATTTTAATTTTTAAGATATAATTTATAGGTCATAGTTCTGAAACTGTAATGATTTTATTTAAAGTATTTTTAAATATTAATTGATTTTTAGCTCTCTAGTCTCCGGTTTTTTTTTTAAATTTATTTACTTTTTTTTGGAGAATTTTCATTTACTTATATAATAATTAATATAACATACTTTTTTCCAATTTTTAAACTTAATGGTTGTGAATGTAGGTTCAGTTTGATAGTTTCCAAATATTCGACATGCATAACAAAATATGGCATCCTTATGAATACTGTATTCGAGCCAATTGTTATTCTCATAATATTTAGAATTGAAGCCAGGTTTTGAGTACCAAATTGTGTTAAAGGGAATTCCTAAAAATGATTTAATAAAATTATTAATTATAAAATATATTATCTTTTATAGATACCTAGATGGTAGGCGAATACTAAATTCATAACTTACCTTTAGTTTTGGTCTTTTAGGACCAGACTCTAAATCACCTAAGTCTAAATCGACTAAATCCGAATCGTCGACAACTACTTCAAGTTGATCAGTAGTATTAGTAGTATTACTAGTATTTGTCGGTATGTCTTTTGTTTTTGATTTAGATTTAAATATTTCAAACATACTTCAATATTTGATTAAACAATAAGTAAGTAAAATATAATTTAGTATAAAATATTAAAATGGTCAATACGGTTACGCTAACGGTACGAATACGAATGTACGATCGATACCCATTACAATGTACGAATACGATTCATTCAATCATGATAAACTTTACGATAGGTTTAATACAGCTAGAGCGATAGTTCTATAATAGCCCACTATATCAGTCTGGTTATTATCGCTTCGCGAGAAATAACAAAAATTAAGAAAAGAAATAATATTTTTCCCATCTATAAATAGATTGATAGCCAATTGGCAATTGGTACAAAATATGTACAATATTAGGTATATAAACACAATATAATATTATTGTAAATTGTGACTTAATTGTTCGGCATGTTACCATAAATAATAAATTGGTAAACTGTACAAAATTACGGTATTGTTTGTTTAATATTTTTAGGGGGGCTTTAACTTCAAATTATTTATTTTGGGGGGCTAAGCCCCCGTAAGCCCCCCCCCCCCCCGATCTCTGCCTATGGGCCAGTATTTACACGGCGTGTAAATTGATTTTTGCTTAAAAAAAATTCCTTAAACGTTGTGTTTTGGACTAAATATTTGAATAGCTCCCATGTTATTCAATGTTTTTATTGTGCATGGAAATGGGGTGCGGGGACGAAGTTCCCGTAGGTCATTTTACATTAGATTATTAAATGGAATTTTGGTTATTCTACTATAAATACCGAGGGAGTGGTTCTATCACGCGAAAAACAGTTTTTTGCTATGTTGTACATTTGTACAAAAATGCAATAAATATAAGGTTTAATATCACTTTCTTCTAAAAAAAAATCTACATTTGGAATTCATGGGAATTTCTTTAATTGGTTATGGTCTTATTTAATCAGTCGAACTCAAGCAATAAAAGTATCATATTATATCTCTACCTACTTCTCAGCTAGTTTTGGTGTAAGTACCACAGGATTTCTATTTAAGTCCTCTCTTATTCATAATATTTATCAATGATTTAACCACAATTTTTGATAGTACGGTCGACATATTGTTATTTGCTGGTGACGCAATAAATTTTCCACGATTAATTCTCCATCAGATGCATTAAAATTGTATGCAAACTTAGATGGATTGGTAATTTGGAGTTGTCAAAATAGTTTATCATTAAATATCAACAAATGTAATGTTATTACTTTTTTACACACAGAAAATCCCATACATTTTGAATCCAAAATTACATACCTTCACAAGAGTTACCTCAATTAGAGACCTAAGGATAACTAAAAGTCTTTAAGATGCTTGGTTTTATCAATCATGATATAGTTAACTTTAAAATTATTAATGCATTGAAAACATTATCTTTTTGCGCTTGTTTAGTTCATTTTGAGTTCTGTTCGACACATCTTCGGTCACCTAATTATTGAGTTACAAACTAATTGTTCCATTTAGTTCAAACAACTTATGTAATATACGAATAAGTGAACTGGGCTTATACCTTGTGAGGTAAGAAGAAAAGTTGCAGATAATATGTATATTTCTGATTTATTGAATGGTCATAGTTTTTCCCCAGATCTGCTTTCTATGATTGAGATAGTTATAACAAATCACCGATTAAGAAATTCAAACTTATTTCATGTACCGTTAAACAAAAATTATCATAGCGCTAATTTTTTCCTCCCTAGAGCCTAGAGCATTACAACTTCTTTTTCTTTCTCTGGCACATAGTACTCTCTAAGAGTTTTGGTCGCCATCACGATATTTCTCTTTTTTTCACAGTCCTGAACTTCTTCCCTCCATTCCTGTACTCCCAATCTTTCAAGGTCTTCTTCCACAACATTCAGCAACCTTTTCCAGAGTCTTCCTCGGGGTCTCTTTCCTATTGGTTTCCAATTTAGGATTGTTCTACTTATATCATCCTCGCTTCTCCGCATCGCGTGTTCTAGCCTTTGAATCCTTTGCCCTCTTACAAAGCTGATAACTGATGCAATTCCCAATTCGTCTTGAAGTCCTTTGTTGTATTTTCTTCTCCAAGTTGTATTGATGTTATCATAAGTTGGTCCATATATTGTCCTCCAAATTCTGTTTTCAAAAGTTCTAAGTCTTCTTTCAGTAGTACTGGTGAAAGTCAAAGCTTCACAGCCATAGGGCAGTCTTATTATTGCTGTATATAGTTTAGTTTTAGTCTTATTTGAAAATGATTTTGATTATCAGAAATTATTTAAGGCAAATGCCGCTCTTTCAGCCTTTGAGATCCTCACTCTTTTTTCCCTCGACCAATCATTTTTACACTCAGCATAGCCCCAAGATACCGAAATTCATCTTTTTTCGAAAGTCAAGGACAACTAACAAATCTTGTTACTGTTCATGTCGATTTTTTCTTTGTCAGGTATTGTCTTTAATAGAAATGTATACTAAGCTTTAAACTCAGTTGTAAATTAGGTAATAACCATTTTTATGTTATTATTAATTTAGTGTTGTTTTAAGTTACCATTTACCGATGTCTAATTATTATTATTATTATATAACTGTATTTTCATTATTATTATTTTAATTCTAGTTCTTACTTGAATACATAAAAATTTAAACCTGATATTGCTGAGCGACGGCAGCGCTTGTCTGCATTTGTTGAATTACTGTTCAACACCAATTTTTCTTATAATTATCTTTATTTTTATTTTATTATTATTATTATAACTTAAAATATTGTGACCCCGTATTCACTGGAACTCATCCTCTGGTTCTTATTAATATTCAAATAATAAAAGAACTATTATTATTATTATTCTTTTAGTAATTAATCATAAATATTGTGAAAAATAGAGTGCTACGTGACAAACTACTCGTCTAGTATACTACCTATTACTAAAATGCATAATGTATTTATGTACATATTGTTGATATATAGCATACAAGCAGAATGTTAATTTTCAGTTGGTATCATAAATTTCGTAGAACTACAACAAAAGTCAATAATGTTTGTTCAGAAATAATGAAATATTACAAAGAAGTTTATTTTTTTATTTGTAGTCATGCTGCATTAAAGTATCCAACTCTTATTGCTGAAATTATATTGTAACATAGAGATTGCACTATCTGTATCTATATAATCTGTGACAATACCATGAATAAGCAAAAATAGCTGTAACACATCAGATACATAATGTTGTCAAATGTTAATTTGTCAAGAACGTTACAAAAAAAAAAAATTAATTCTTGCTTAATCTGAGATAATTAACTAATAATATCAATTATACGTACAGATAATTATGATACCTAGCACAAAGGATATTTAACCTATAGTAGACATAATTAGAAGTAAAAATAGGTATGAACAATCTCAGTAAAACTATTACAATTAAGTTATATTTTATAATTTTAAAAATACAATAATATATTAGTCCTAAGCTTAAGTACAATATAGGTTATAAGATATAGACTAAAACATGAATATAATTATAAAAAATAATTCTTAATAAATGTACATGATATTGTTATAGTTACAGATATTAATTAACAATAGTTACTGGGAGACGATAAAACATCAAAGGTATAAATTGAATTGGCACATACTAGTTGGGTCCCAGATTCAAACCAATTGGATCTTAAGTTATTTACAATAATAGACAATTCGAAATTCATACACATTTTATAACTAATATTATTTTTGAACCCAAATCAGATGCAGCCAATTTCATAAGATTATCATAAAAAGTAGTTAAATATATATAATGATTATTACAATGTACAAACAAGCAATATAATAACAATTATGACACAAAACCTACAAATATAGTCTAGATTATAATGCTGTAATACTATAAAATACAAAAAAATTCAAAAGGTAGTATTTATTAAAGTAAGAACTTTTAATATACATGACAATTGATGATAATCAGCTTTCTCTACTTTAATTTATGGGAGACTCTTACTCTAACAAATGAAAATTGAAAATCGTCAACAATATTGCCTAAATATTTAAATGTAATGGTAACATTATTATGCAGAATACGCAGATTACAAAATTATGATCTGTAAATATTCTTCTACTCTTTAAATCATATACTAAAAATGATAAATCTAAATTTATTTTATATTATAGTATATTATAAACAAAATTCACATGAAACACAAGTGCTTATGCATGCACTACTAAAACATTTTATGTATTCCTAAATCATGACTCCAAAAATCTTATTAGAGAGGCATCTTGTTCCTGAATACAGAGTAGAAAATACTCTCCGAAATCCTACTGAAACTTCTTATGAAAATTTCAGAAAGACAAAAACAAGTATAGATCAACTGTTAAATATAGGACAATTCATTGAAAGAAGGAATGAATCCAAACGGAACATACCTATAAAATTAATCCATAAATTATTAGAATGCGAAAGACAGTATACACAAAGAAAAGCTAATATCATAATACATGAATTAGGTTCCTCCAAAAACTCATTAGACTGACATAACACTGTATGGAGAACATAAAGTAATTGGACAAAATAATGTTAAAAGCAAATGATCCAATGCCTCAAATACTATATTTAAACCCGGATGAGATAGATGTAAACATGTTAAAATTCATAAGAAAAATCAAGTAACATACAGCAACAATAAACAACGACCTCCCAGTACCGCAACGACTTAATTAATAGGGAACTCCGTAACATAACTATAACGGAATAAATAAGAAGATCTAATGCATCCAATAGATAGTAAATAAGACCCTCTAAAAAGTGTGATTAGTTTTTTTAAAAAAAGAGGCTTTCAAATACCAAGGAGCTACTAATTTGAGTTTCATACTGCTTGCAATATATATATAACAAATTTATACTGTAATATGGTCCTTTGATAACCATATAATGTGGACTTTTATGGTATATAAATACAAACTCATGATACATTTACCATGCTACTTTAAATACGTACCTACACTTTTATATATTAAATTTAGTGAAAATGACGACAAGTCGGCATTCGTTTATCAGCAGTTGACTCCCGAAAACTCATAGGCATAGACGGTTTTCAAATGCTGACCAGAAAACCGATGTTGATTATGAATGTGTCTGGTGTATAGGTCCTAGTATAAATACTCTATATCAAGGCCATGATATACGAAAAGTAAATAATATAATGAACTTTTCTCCAAAAAATGGATAGAAAAATGGAAAAATAACAGCACACTGAGTGTCCAAATTCTGGTTTTGATAAATTCAAAAAAGTATCTATGGATTATTTTTCAAGTATATGGTGCTTGATGTCAATAATAGCAACAATACCGGTATCTAAAGCAACATCGGAGAGAACATCTTCAACACTAAATAGATTTATGTCATACTTAAGAAATAGTACTAGTGAACATCGACTAAAAGGATTAGCCCGCATGTTAACAGCAAAGACATAAAATGTGGTACTTCATAGCAGATTCGTTGATAATATGATTCCAACCGTTAGTGATTAAAAAAAAAAACATCAATACAAATTTTTTTCCTAGCAATCACCCATATGAATGATTAAGACGTATAAGTCAACAAGATAGAACAATGTCCAATTATCATATATTGTAATTGGCGATGTGAAGATTTGATTTTATTAAAAATATTAATTCAACAGACACTGAAAAAGTGATTAATAATTTTGCAAACGTGCGTCGAAAATTAGATTTTCAATTTCAATTTCAATTTATATTATAGGTATTCCACTTTTTATAAATTATTATTAAAATAAAGTTAATTTATAACAATAATTAAAAACATTGTGTTTATAAGCTCCCCCGAAATTAATTCCTATATACGCCTTTGCATACATTCATCATCACAAGCGTACACAGACGGAAAAATGACTTCGTTCAAATGTTCTATATCGTAACTATCATAATATACGGAAAGTAAATAATATAATGAAAAATTTTCCAATAAAAATTCCCATGTTTCAACATAAATCTAATTAAAAACATCCCCACAATATAGACCCTAATCTGTCATTGATATTTTTACTACTTTATTTGAAGTTATGAAATTGTTTGTTAATAATTTTAAAGCAAAGTAAATTTGATAGTAAAATATCTTCCAACCAATTCATACTAAATAATTTCAAGAATCATAAGAGTATCTTTATAACCATATAATGTGGACTTTTATGGTATATAAATACAAACTATTGATACTTTTAACAACCTACTTTAAATACGTAACTACACTTTTATATATTAAATATAGAGAATATGACGACAAGTCGGCATTCGTTTATCAGCAGTTGACTCCCGAAAACTCATAGGCATAGACGGTTTTCAAATGCTGACCAGAAAACCGATGTTGATTATGAATGTGTCTGGTGTATAGGTCCTAGTA